>JAPDSC010046617.1:0-21967 GCA_026290005.1 Latrodectus geometricus
GGAACAATTATTAGACTAATTATGTTTCCAAGCAATTTTTCTTTTTAAACAAACCCACTTGATATTTTATATTCATGTATTGATTTTTGCATAAAAAAATGAGAATACTAACTCCCAAACAGAAAAACAAAAGAGCATTGAATGCATAATAGAATTGCTTATGCATAATACATTAGAACAAAAATAACATTTTTTTTTTTTTCTTCTTTTTTGCTACAAATATCTATAAAAGTTCTGGTTCATTTTAGCATTTAATAATTTATAAAATAATGAAGGTAGGTTTAAATTAGTAGCATAATGGTTAAAAAAAATGAAAAATGTTTTATGGTATTTTTTAATGAATGTCCATAGGAAAACTCATTTCACAATAAATATTATTGAAAGAATATTATTAAGATAATTTATGCCAACCCAACTTTACAGTCTCCACTGAACATTCTTGGTAAGAGACAGTACCATTTTTATTTGCTGTAAAAATTCACTTTTGCCCATGAGTTTTAATTTTTCCAACGTTAGATGTTTTCCCTGTTCTAGTGAGAATGGATTCTGCCATAATCAATTTCAAGTAAAATGTACAGAGTAAAATCTTAGTTACTTATACAATAAATGTAATGAATTTCAAAAAATTTACAGATCTTGTTTTTTTTAACTTATTAAATCAGTTTTAAGAAAATATTTAATGCAAACATAGAATACAAATTATATTATTAATTAATTTATTCATTAAAACAATTATTTAATTTGTTCTAAAAATAATGATTTAAATACTTCAATATATTTTAGTATTTTAATAAATTATTTTTCTGTTATATCTAAAGAGTGTCATATTTTAACAATTTTATTATTTAGAACAGTAGTTTTGATAAATTGTGCATTTTTGAAAACTTAATAAAAGATATAAAACAATGGAAGATGAATTTCCTCTAAAATTATTTTCATATATGGCATTTATTGTACACAGCATCTAGGTCATCAACACTACTACGAATAAATAAAAATTGTGATCTAGGAAAAATAACTCATCATAACATAAGCTAAATAACAATAAGACTCAAAACTCTGCTTTGAAAATTTCTAACTGCTAATTAATTATTTAAAAAATTCCACTCTCTTCAAAAATATTTACCAGCAAACTTCTCCATTATAGATATGATGATATATTCATTACTATGATTAAAATAAATTACATTTTGGGATAATTTCAATTTAATAAATATCTTTAAATAATTTTTTAAAAAATCAAATCAACTTAAAAAAATATTTAATAATAGCATAAAACTATGATATTAGTGCTAAGGAAAAAAACATAATACTTAAAACTAATAGCAATTAAATTTTAATAAAACACAATGACCACATAAAAATTTAAATGATACACATAATTAAAATGATTCATGGTCAATTTTTCAAAATCAATGGTGGAATGTTTTTTAAATGTTAAAATTCAAATTATGACAGAAAACGTATACGATCTAAGCTATGTATCCACTTTAGATCGAAAACTAAACCAAAACTTTTAACTAGATTTCATTAGAATATTTCAGTTTAAAGATTTCTAAATTATACATACTTTAATATTTTCAATTATTGTTACAAATTCAAATAATAATATATTGTTTCATAAGTAATTCATATGTAGACACAGAGCAAATTAGAATAGTGACAGCTTACATATTTCAATGTAAACAACAAATAAGCGGCAATGTACAAAACTTTCTAAACGCCAACTTCTTCCCCCCCCCTCCACCAAGATTCTGTGGAGTTGAGTATTTTTAAAGCCGATCTCTTATTTTCCAACAAATAAGTACAAATTTTTGGGTATACTGAGTTAAAAGCATTCTACCATAGAGCTTCAAAAGTGTTCTTTCCCAGTTTTTTCTGGATCTTTAAAAGGTTGTAAACTACCTATTAAAGAGAAGATACTAAGCCAAAGTCTTCGTAATTTAGAATCAAGGACCAAGCAGAAAACCCCCGATTCTTGATCTACCATCACCAGAGGTATCATGTCATCTGAAAGACAATGTGATCTTAGGCTATTATTTAACGTGCCCCAGATGCTTTTGTGAACATGATGATTCTTGGGATAAGTCAGGACATAGACTCACTACCTTTCGACAATGGGAATGATGCCCTAACTAACTAAATCACTGTGGCCCAAACTAACAATTCGTCCATGATACGTCCAAGATTGTCCATGATACGCTATTGTACATCAGAGTATATAACTTTGTGTATTCGTCTGCAATGATGTTTGGCAATAAAGACGCATTGATTTTGTTGAGAAAAGCTTCACTCTTTTTGTCGGAAGACAGTGAGCTTTTTACAAACTTGATCAGACAAAAATGATCCATCATTCTAACTACAGGTGGTAGAGTCTTGTAAAATAATTCGTGGTCACAATGTCCGCGAAGCGAAAAAATACCTCTGGAGGTGGAAGATCAAGTCTTTGTGTTCATCAACTTGATACTTGCTTTACTCAAACACGAGGACTCAACCATTTTCCCTCTGAAACTTTAACCTAACAATGTAAAGAACTAAAAAGATAATATGTAGATAACCTTCTACAAGGTATGATGAAAAAGAAAAAAATTAAATGAGGAGCATACTTTTTGTTTGTAAAGCAAAAAATAAAAAAGTAAAATTAATTCAGAATATAATGAATGTACAACTTTTCACAATATTAATAATAAAAATATATATTGCTGTAAATTTATATATTTATTTACCTTTTAAATTTAATCTAGATCAGAAAATATAGTTTACATAAATGTATGTTTTTTTATATTATATTCAATATAATACTGATGTTTAAAAATATAAGTGATAATATTTCCACAAAAGAATAAAATTTTTGACACACTTAACCTGAGAAAAATTATCAAGCATCTGATCCCTTTAAATTGATCGATATAAATTATAAATACACTGCTGGTCTCCGAAAATGCAACAACCTGAAGGAAGCATGCAAATAACATGAAATTCGCGACATGCATTAGCGGAGGTGAGACATGCGAAAAATTAGAATTTCAGCACAGACCAACAAAACAATCAATTGTACCTCATAGAAAACAGTGGTCATTTTTTTGATCAAGTAACCGAGTTCGACAAAAAATGATAGTGGCCTATCAAGATTGCGGATTATCTTTCAGTGAAATCGATAGTTGCGTTGGACAAAACCAAACAACTGTAATGCGGATATGTGACCTTGGATGCAGGAAGGTACGTAGGACGACGTGCTCAATCGCACCCCCCTCAGTGCACCACTTTACGTGATGACAGGCAAATTGTGCGCATGACAGAGACGGATCTCTCAGCCACATTACGAACCATAGCACAGAACACTCAGTCTGTAACGCATCATCCAAGTCTGCATGTACCATTCACTGCCTTTTACAACAGAGTGTTCTTTCAGCAAAACGTCCAATGCCTCGTCTACCCTTGACGCAAAACCACAGACGTCTCCAGCTTCAATGGTGTTGTGAGAGAAGGATGTGGACGGCAGAATGGAATGAAATTGTCTTCACTGACGAGCCGCGATTCTATCTGTGACATCACAATGGTGGCATCGGAGTCTGGAGACACCATGGAAAGAGGATGCTGAACAGCTGAGTTATGCACCACCACACTGGTCCTCCAACGGTTATTATAGTATGGGGTGGTATTGGATATCACTCTCACCACTAGAACACGTTGACGGTACTAACAGCCAGCGTTACATTTCCGAGTTATTGGAGCCAGTAGTCCTTCCTTGCATTCAGGGCTTTCCCACTGCCATATTTCAAAGTTATAATGGGTGATCAGACGTGGCAAGTATTGTCCAAGGGTTCTTCATCAATCACCAGATTTAATTGCTTTTCTAGCCTTCTCGCTCCGGATCTTTCTTGGATATAAAACACGTGCTTCATGGTTGATCAATGATTGACCCAGATTATATCCCCAACCGACATACCCGATAAAATTTGGCAATGTATGGAAGTTGCTTGATCTACTGTATCTCAAGAACACATCCAAAGTCTCTTTGAATCAATGCCGAGGCGTGTGGCAGCGGTGATCTCCAACAATGGCGGCTACTCTGGTAGTTGGTTTTGGCAGAAACCACACTTAACAGAAGTCTCAAAATTTAATCATTTGATACTTGGTCAATACATTATCTACAAAATAAACTTTGTTGTGATATCTCGTCTTTCTAGGTGTAGCAATTTGGGTGGCCAGCAGTGCATTCAAAACTTATAGATATATATTCCGAGGTTTTGATAATGATTAGCTGTAATTTAACAATTATTGTTGTAGCACTACAAGACTTAATAATGGATAAATATTTATAAAACTTTTGAAATTAAGAAAACTAGCAGTTTCTTTTATAAACATATGACATGGAATATTCCAAACTGAATTTTTTTGATCTCCTATTCTGCAGTTAAATTATATGAAATTATTTTCTGCTTCCAAAATATAAACGTGTTAATTATTTAAAATTGTTTAAGTATATGAACAAGATATTTTCACATGAAATTGAGTAAAACATTAAAAATATTACTCATCATTTGGGTATTGGAAAGAATTAAATTCGAATACATTTTTATTTTCTGATACTAACAATAAAACCTGTTTTTGCGCGGTGGATAGGGGCCGCATAAAAGAAATCGTACTAAATATATTCGAAAAGTATGTAAATTCTTATACATAATAAACAACTTTGTATGATATACTTTACAAAAAATTTTTATGTGGTGGATAGGTACCGCATAAAAAATGTCAGACTTAGGAAATAGATCAATGATTTACGAAATAGATGAGAGAATGCTTCAATTAAACTAAATAATCAAATTAGACCTAAAGAAATTGTAAAAATATATTTAATTCTTCATTGTACATATACATGGAGAAGTTTTCAAATTATACATTAAATGTTTGCTAATACTCTTCGTAATCCAAGACACACATCTTCTTGTGATGAATTGGTTGAAAATCGCTTTCGTTGCTTGAAGATAGGATTTCAATTGATTTGTTCTTTGGTACCATAAAAGCAGTGATCAGTTTTCGTGACGATAGTCAACTAGTCAATTGCTTGTAAACGTCATGATAGTGAGACATGCATGATCTCAGTTCTTTTTGAGATTTTAAGCGCCTTCATTGGTGTCTATTTTAAGAAAATGCGTTTTCAATTTCTTGCCAATCAGGTTCCTTGCATATATTTTATTTAGTGTAACAGACTCAGGATTTTCTTGCCCATTTTCATAATCTATCAAACTATTTATAATCTGACTATCATCGACATTTCTCTATCATCTAGTTCAGGTCATTTTCGCTGAATGTATCCAAGCCTTCTCTGCCTATGTTATGGGCGAGCGCACTAATTTCAGATAATAGCGCTGACACATTTTCGGTAACGTTTCTATTAATTTACACATTCAGGCCAGATCACTTTCCAGCACGAATTTAATCTAAGTTGTTTGATTTGTCCAATTGCTGCAATAATATGGTTTAATCATTCTAAAATTGATAATTATTTGCAACCTTCAGTCAGGCTTAATTTATCGTTCTCTAGACTTCCCAGAATGTAGCTGAAAGTTAATTTGATATAATATTTCTTAAAATTTGCGATTATGCACTGATCCAGTGGCTGTATAAGACTAGTCGTATTGGATGGTAAAAACACTATTTGTACATTAAGATGTTCTATGCAGGGAAGACCGGGTGTATTATCAACAGTTAGCAACCCTTTAAACAGAAGACAGATGATGTGACCCATGCTTTTTTATTGGCCATGAAGTGTACTGGATATTCAGCGTTTTAGCGCACGTAAGTGTAAAGCTTTATTAATAATAAGTACTGTTAACATCTTTGCAACAGAAGCATTACCACAAAGAAGAAGTGTGATTCGATAATTTGCCCGCTTTAAAAACCACTTGCAGTTTTCTCTAATTTGGCAATGAATGTTCAGCAGGGCATCTTTTTCCAGAATAACCCAGTCTCATCTGCATTAAATATTGATCTGGGCAATATCCATCATCATCAATGATTTCCGCTAATACTTTATGATAATTCATAGCAGCTGTTTCGTCGGTGGACACTGCCTCGCCTTGTATCTTCATATTGTGAAGTGCGAACCATTTTAAAAATTCAGCAAATAAGCCATTGCTCGCAGATAATTTCACATTTCGTAAACAGGATGTCGAACTTGAATCTAAATCCTTCGATTGGTTGAAATACTATCTAGCTTTTTCATGAATTAATTCTTTGTAAACAAGGATTCGTTTCTTAGTTAAATCTTTAACCTACAACACGAGAGCCTTTTGAGTCTTCTCTATTATAATATTTCTCGAATATGATGCTCTTTTACTACTGTTGTTTGTTGAACTATTAAGGTATTCATATATTTTACTCGCACGTTTGTTCATAGCTCTGATCAAGGATTCACCGAATTTAAATTCATTAGCAACAACTGTGGATCCTTCACCAGCTGCTAGTCTATTTAATATTATAATTTTTTATCTCTAATGGAATTGTCTGCCTTTTTACTTTCTTTTGACTATAATTTTAAAGGAGTACTTATGTCTAAAAATAAAATAAAAATCATAAGAGCTACATATAAATCGAAACAAAAGTAACTAATTTATTTACCTTTAGTCTCACTATAAAACGAATCCTTAATTACGTGAATCATGGATAAAATTCTGAATAAGAAGCATATACTGTTCACGCATCCAAAGAAATATGTACGTAACTGAATCTACCTTGTCAGGAATTTGTTTAAAATAAATGAACAGAGCATCGCGAAGACCAGATACATCATTGTCAAGGAGACCACGTAAACAGAGTTCGTCCACAACATGTATATACACATTTATAGGAAACATTAACCCTTTATGTCTCAAATTTTAATATTTTTAGAAATCTTGTGCAATATATTTTTTATGCTCAATTTAACTGTAGAAATACACAAAAATTGAGATTCTTTTACTATAATTATTTTTATTGTAATAACAGAATATTACACGGAATTTTAAAGTCCTGTCGGGATTTATGTTTATTACAATGAAAAAATATTAAATATAAATGAATAATATATTTTTATACGATTAATTATGGTATTGATAAAAGCAGTTCTTTTTAAATTAACACAAAGAAACACTTTGCATAATGTGCACATAGAATGTGGTCGTAACTCAATTTTTTTCGAAGTATAAAACTTACACCGTCCTCTATTTTTAACAAATACCGGTCCACCTTTGTTGCCTTATGCCATCAGAAACAAAAAAAATTGCTGTCTTACGTTTTTTAAGGGATGGTAATGCACTTATTTCTAGCATCTGATCTAGGTCTTCCCCTTTTCTACGAAGGCACTTTTGACATTGTTATTAGACTTTGTGTTACTCTTCGTTTGTTTTCTAGAAGAGGTATTTCATCCTGTATGTCACTGTAGCAAATATACGAGTTTACCATTGCAATTTCTATAATACCGAAAAAAAGACGATGCCACCACTTTTTGGCCTATCTATCTCTATATTATAGTGATTTTAGCATGTCACTTTTATTCACGCCTCCCAAATGACTGCTAGAATCTCTTACTATTGTAGGAGCTGGTATATCCATAATTGAACCATCTTTTTGTTTTCTTTAAATCTTACAAATTTCAGTTGAAATAAGTTGGTAATTGGATAAGGAAGGGGGAAAAAACAAACCACAATAATTGTTTTTCCATTTGAAGTACGAAACTCCTTGGTCTGTTATGCGACAGTTAAAATCACCCCTTTTCAAAGCTTTGTCTACTAAAAATGACGGTAAACCTTACTTTGAACAGTTCCACATGCATATATACCAACAAATTTTAGATATTCATACAATTCCATAAAAGATACATTCATACAATTCCATTATCCCTCATTATGATGTGGTTTTTATTTACAAGAGATTTGGTTATCTTCTGAACTATACTCCCTCCCAGACCAAATCTATTGAATTCTGAATGATCTTTTCCAAGATATACTTTAAATTCATTTATGTAACCTGATATATCTGAACGACACCATACTTTGTATCCTCTTTTTATTGATTTTTTAGGATTGTACTGTTTGAGCGCCCTTTGCACAATATCATGCATTCGTCTATACTTTGTGTTTGATGAAGCATTCTCAGTGATTGAAAAATTTTATTTAGTTTATCCATAAGTAATCTAATTTTACTATCAGTATTTTCCTTTGATATTACTTACATGACATTTACAAGCAAGTTACTTAATATCTGAAAATTATTATTTCGTGAAAGAGTATCAGAAACAACAGGTACAGAATAATCTATATCCCTCCTCCAATAATTTCATACTCGAGGTAAACGGTAGTAGCTAAATAGCATATTTACTCCCAACAACCCATAAAACCATCTTTAGAAATAGGCTTTATATTTCTTTATTTTTGATTTGAATCGAGGTTTGTTTGAAATACAATATTATTGATAATTTCATCGTGTAAAAATGTTAAAAAATATTAAAAAACATACAATAGCTTTCTAGCAAAATAGCCATTCAAACTGAGCATATGACGAAATTTTCACCCATATCCACGCGGAACAAACCATTTATATAGTGCTGTCATCAACTGATCATTAGAAGAAGGTTTAAATGAAAGAACTTAAAAGTCCGTTAATAGAAGGTTTTTAATTTTATTTGACCTTACATTAATTGGGACTTACAAGTTTCATTGCAACTTAAAGGGTTAACCTGATGCTAACACCGCTAAGATTCATATACCGCATAAAAATAAATCTCACGAAATAAATCGCACAAAAATAAAATCGCAAAAAAAGACAGCTCAAAAACAAGTTTTACTGTATAATTTTCTAAGTGTACATGCGCAAAGCCTAATTTTATTGCAATAATGTCAGTTTATACAGAATTACATATACATGTCTTGGATGATATTATATTAGATTATTTTATTTACTGCACATTGTCATTCATTACATCAAATATACTTTGATTTGCACAAAGTAAATTTGCGTTTTTAATACAGTTAAAAATTCATGATTGTGTAATCTCTTTCGTATTTCCCATGAAATTATTCACGTATAAAATATTTAGATGGTACATATGCAAATGAAAATTATTTTTTTACCAGATGTTTTATAGGATATGATTCTGTTAAATAGCTCTGCAACAGGTGGAGCAAGAGATTTAAAATTACATAAGTATATGTAGGGGTAAAAAATTACTCTTATAGGATATTTATTAATTACAGACGTGTGAAGTGGGTAAAATTAGCTAATTGCAAAACCTATGGTGCATCGATATTTAACCAAATATCGTTATTTTTTAGGCAAACCTTTTTTAGAACAAAACGTTTTATTTTGCGATCGAAAGCGTTGAGGTGGTGTCTAGTGCCAAAGTTATCCTCAAATATGATAACAGCATTAACTGACACATTTTGAGGAACAGACCAAACGGAAGAATATAGGAAATGGGTTAGTTTGAGCATATGCATGACATCGGACTATCATACCGCGACTCCCAAATGGACGACAGTAAATGCTTTATCAGATATCATGGATGCCAAACCATTAATGGAAGAAAAGCCATCAACATCAACTCGACATTTGATTCAACAATTTGGCATTAGTATAATCACATCATACAAAACAACTCATCAAAGCTTTTAAGATTTTCTCTTATGAAATTCGTTAAGAACAATATCTTGGCTACGATGTGTTTGAAAAAAGATTGGAGTTCGCCAAGAATATGCATCAAATGTTTAACTTTGGTTTCAACTGTGGATATATTGATTTTTCTGATAAAGCATGTCTTTCTGACTGGAGAACTAAGTCAATTTCGTTAAAAATTATGGTATTTGAGGAACAATAATTTAGATTTTGTTAAGCTAGACATCGTAGTTTATGTATATTAGGTTGGGTTTGTGCGATAAAGGTAACTTGATTTCTTCTTTTTTTGTCCAGATTATGAGTATAAAATTTTTGATAACGAAGTTCTTTCCTAACGCTTATCATGGGCTCTCAATTCATGACATATGGTTACAATAGAATGTAGCTTCCTCGTATTTAATTGTAGACACCCTGAACGTGCTCAGAAATCATTATGGAAATTTCATTCAATTTTTAGTCTTCTTGAATCGCTTAAGTGATGGATGTTTTTGACCTTCCTATAGTTCTAATTCATTACCATTTGACTTCTTTGAGCAAAGCTACCTTGAAGATTAAATCTACAGAAATCAACTCAAAACCATTAAATAGCTGAAAAGAGCAATAAGTTTGATAAAGTCGATTTCAACATTTAAACAGGTCATCAGGAGTTTTGAGCAGAGATTCGTGTCCTTGTTTCCTACAACTGCAACACTTTGAGTAATTAATTTTTTTCTTGTATGTAAATCTTGAAAAATAGAACTAAAAATATTCTTCTATTCAAACGTTATTCAACATTTCTTCTATACCTCAGGAGAGACCTGGTGCATTTCAAAATATGAAACTATCATGGATATTTGTTTTCAAATAAACTCAAAGTAAATAATTCTACATCGCAAAAGAAAAGAGTGATTGAATTAAAAATTTTAAACAATGAAAATTACAGCCTGATAATGAAATTATTAGTTTTCAAATCACAATATATTCATGAATTGATTAAAACAAACTAAAGAGCTCTGAAGGTACTGTAAAAGTAATTTTTTATACCTTTCAATAGTCTAGGTATTAGCTTTTAATAAATGTTATATGAGACATAACTATGCTTTATCGATGGGGAATACACTTTAACTTACGGAGTTTGAATGAAAGGGAATCAAACTTTCGTAAAAAAAATTTTCCGATCGTAAGACAGCAGTTTGTGCGCAATGAAACATTTCCCGAAAACTGCTAAATTAAAAGCAACAGAGGTGCTTTATTCCCTATATAGCTGTGCACTAAGACAAGATAAGAAACACTACCCAGGGATGAAAGTTTAGAAGTAGTTGCATATATTATAACCAGAGAACTCAAAACTGAACGTTGGAAAGTAACACTAACGTGCAATGGCAAATACTTAGTTCATATAGTGGTAAAGAAACATGCAGCTGCATCTACGTTGGAAAGTAACACTAACGTGCAATGGCAAATACTTAGTTCATATAGTGGTAAAGAAACATGCAGCTGCATCTAGACAATTAACAGAACGTTGGGTCCCTTGTTAGAGGTGTAAAGCTGCCTCTTTCAGACAGTCATCGATGTTTACTTCACCGTGGATTATATTGCTATTGCACAAGCTTGTTCCCCTTTACCTAGCCCTGAGTTGGATTTTACAGGTTATGTAGAAGTAGCTGGATGGTTGTCATCGTAATTTAAAAGCCATGGCAAAGCAAAGGACTCTCTAATATTTGATCTGCCACCACCAAAAGTATTATTTCACTTAGAGGACATTACAACCATGAATTATTTTACATGATTCATCCGCTTTTAGCGAACATAACGGATCTTCTGTTCATTCGGTATTCGATCGCACTTCCTTCTAACAATGAGAATGATGCTCAAACCAAACAGTCCACCGCGGCTTTACAGTACATTGTGGGCAAGACATACTTTATACAAATCAATGGCTGCAATGAACCCAGAGATTTGTGTGCAAATTTCCAGTATAGGATTTTTTCCCCTGATGAATCCAGGTGTAACTTATGGTCCTATGAATGGAAGTATTCTTTGTAGACTCTACATCAGACAATGTTTATTTCTGACATGCGTTATTAAATACTATCAACACACTTTGGTTTTCGGCATATTTTTATCAGAAATAATTACAAATTTATCTGAAATTTTAGTTAATCAACAAAAAAAAATTTTGGGATTTCATTATAAAATCTTCATTTCCTCTCAAGTTATTTTCATTTCATTACTGTTTTGACAATGAAAGTAAGACTTGGAAAGTATCGTGAAAGTAGAGTTACAATTTGCACAAAAATAATTTTCAATAATAATCCATATTTTCACACACATCGCGTAAGAAGAAAAAGTTAATTATGTCCATAGTTAGTTTTATTTATACGAATCCAAAATCATCTAAAATCAACATTTTACTTTAAAAAAATAGCTTCGTGTTGATTGGAATACTTTTGACTGATTATAAATAAGGTGTGCTAAGCTTTCTCTAAATAAAACAAAAAATGTACTCCTGAGAAGGGTGATGAATATTCCATGCTTTTCCGTACACCTATATCCACATCAGAAAAGTAATTTTAAAACTTTTAAATGCGCAATCAGCATTTTTAATATGAAGAGTTGCATCTGCATATTAAAAAAATGTACGAGAATAAAAGCGAAGAATTCTTTAAATACACTACTAGCCATTGAAATTGCTACACCAAGAAGGCGACATGCTACAGACGTGAAATTTATATGAAAGGAAGAAGGTGCTGTAATATGCAATTGATTACCTTTTCAGAGCATTCAGATAAAGCACGCACCAGTAGCGACACCTACATTGTGTTTAAATGTGGAAATTGTTCAGCAGGTTCCTCATACACAAATTGCATTTGAACGTTGTTGCCTGGTAAAAAGTTGTTGTGATGCCTCGTGTAAGAAGGAGAAATGCGTACCAGCACGTTTCTGACTTTGATAAAGGTCGAATTGTAGCGTATCGGGATTGTGGTTTATCTTATCGCAATATTGCTGATCGCGTCGGTCGAGATCCAATGACTGTTAGCAGAATCAGGACGGTAATATGGAACGCCATGCGGGATCTCAACGGTCACCTATCACTAGCAGCCGAGAAGACAGGCATATTATCCGCATGGCCGTAATGGATCGTGCAACCACGTCACGAGCCGTGAGTCAAGAAACGGGGTCGTTTGGAAGACAACAAGTGTCTGCACGAACAGTTCGACGACGTTTTCAGCAGTATGGACTCTCAGCTCAGAGACCATGGCTGCGGCTTCCCTTGACGCTGCGTCATAGACAAGAGCGCCTTCACTGGTGTGATCAACGACGAACCTGGGCGCACGAATGGCGAGACGTCATCGTTTCAGATGAATCCAGGATCTGTGTACAGCATCAAGAAGGTCGCATCCGTGTTTAGCGCCATCGTGGTGATGGCACACCGGCAGCGTGCATTCGTCATCGCATACTGGCCCATCACCTGGCGTGATGGTATTGGGGTGCCATTGGATACACGTCTCGGTCACCTCTTGTTCGCATTGACGGTGCTTTGAACAGTGCACGTTACATTTCTGGTGTGTTACGACCCGTAGCTTTACCCTTTATTCGAGACCTGCGAAACCCTACGTTTCAGCAGGATAATGCCCGACCGCATGTTGCCGTTATTGTACGGACCTTCCTTGATACGGAACACGTTCGGCTGTTGCCCTGGCCAGCACGTTCTCCAGATCTTTCAACAATAGAAAACGTCTGGTCAATGGTTGCCGAGCGACTGGCTCGTCACCAAACGCCAGTCACTACGGTTGATGAACTGTGGCATCGTGTTGAAGCTGCAAGGGCATCTGTACCTGTACATGCAATCCAATCTCTGTTTGACTCAATGCCCAGGCGTATAACTGTTGTTATTACTGCCAGAGGTGGTTGTCCTGGGTACTGATTTCTCAGGATCTATCCAGCCAAATGTTTTGAAAATTTAATCATTTGTCATTTCTAGTATAATATATTTGTCCAATAAATATCATTTTGTTATCTGCATTTCTTCCTGGTATAGCAATTTTAATGGCCAGTAGTGTATGTAATTTCATCTTGGAAACAGATTTTAGTCCCTTATTATCTATCCTATTTTTCTTCTATAGTTAATATATAATTCAAAAACCAAGAGAAATTAACGTCTCGAAAAATAAAAATTTCTTACGAAACTGAAGACCATCGTCCTATTCAGGACAATGAAATAGCAGTTCAAATTGTTGTCTTGTGTTAGCTAGACTGGCAGTATGGAGTGCGCTGCTTTTTCAACTGTACTGTAATTTGATGCGGAGTCTGACTTCCTCAGTACGCACAAGCCATAGCTACCCATCTATAAGGTAGGCAACGATTCACAACCCATTTATGCAAGGAAAGGTCAAAGACAGGAAACTACATCCGTGCTCGAACCAGAACCTCCGCATTCGTAGTCAGGCACACTGATCACTGGACAGGGTCAAATTTATTTTTTTTAAAAATGTTATGTAAATGTCGAGAAACATCGTTTACTATAGGTGTAAAATATTAAATTTAATGTTTTCTTATTTAGAAGTTTTTAAATTTTTGTGGTTTACCTAATTTTAACAAAATCAGCTTTATTTATACTAAAATCTTGACAAATAATTGATATAAAAATCAGAGCGACGTAGTTAATAATTTGTTAGTGTTTGCAAAATTTTGAGGGAAATGGAGCATTGCATGGTGAAATATTCTAAACTATGTATTAACAATTTAACTTACTCCTTTTTCTGACATTTATTTTGCTTTACACTTTATTCCAACGAGAAGATACCAGCTTTTGCAGGCGGTAACAGTAGTGGAAATTACATATTGTTTTTAGATGTTACAGAATAGGCTGCCCTCAAATGACTATTAGTATTTGGCAACTGCTTAAAAAAAAAAGATGGTACGCAGCAGTACACCTATCGCTTCAGCTATCATTATCCACGGATACGACCGTTTCAAGACAAACCGTGTTCAGTTGTTTTGGATATTACTATCTATATGATCATAGGCCTGTCGGCTCATGGCAACTGACTCTCGCTAGCAGTTAGCCAGTAGAGAACATGCAATGTAGACATTATCGCAGTGAGCTTGTGTTGTTTTCCGACGAGTCAATGTTTAGCTTACACACAGTTCAGTTCACGTTGGGCATTCATATGCAGAACGCCTGGTACCAAGACATTATTGAACGACAAAGTTGCAGGAGAGCATGTTTGAGGAAATATTATTTTGGGCTCCAGTACACATCTGTATGTTCAAATCGGAGCCATGATAGGCCAAATTTATTGGGATGTTATTTTAGAACATGTCAAATATGTTCATTTGTTTAGGGCTGCTGAATTTGTGTTTATAGATGATAATGCCCAATCGAACATCGTTAATGACTGCCTTCAATCGAAAGGTATTAGGAGTATGGAATTGCCAGTATTCTCACCAGACTTGAATCCGATAGCGCATGTATGGGATATACTATGCCCAAGAATCGCAGCCCGTCAACCACTTCTTACATCTGTACTGGATCTTTGGAGCATTGTTTCCTGAGTGGAGTTCTCTGCCTCAAGTGTAACTAGATGTGACCCTCAGCATTGTAGACTATATTTTCTCGTATGAGACATGTGATGTGTTATCCATCATACCAACAACAAATTGTTCAGTTTATGTACAGGCAATATATGGTGCAAGTGCTCCAGGGAGCTACAATCATGGTTTGAATGCCAGGTATCATACATACACAATCTCTTTTGTTCTTTCTTGTTGTTTAATACATGGACTTCAGGAATAAATCACATTTGTTTAGTTTCTGCACTTTCCGTTGCCAATTCTGTCATTATAATTAATTTAAAGATACATGAGTAAATGTCAAGAAATGCTTAATAATAAATATTGCTCAATTTCTACTAATAATATATAATTATAGTTGTAAATAAATTTAATAAATTAGAAAAAAATGTTTGCCAAAAAATTGAAATGAAAATTTTTTTTATATCAATATTTTGAAAACTTTTTAATTTTCGCATAACAATTTTTAAAGCGATATTATATAATAAAAAAGGCTAAAGATACTATTGAATATTATACTATTCCAAAAATGTGCAAAAGTCCTTCAACTCAAAAGTATTAAATTTAAAGCCCTTCAAAAGTTGTAAATGGGTAGAGGTGCTACACCAAAAAACATAGACCTAATAGAGAGAAAAAACAAAAAATTAAACTGGTAGAAATGAAAAATTCAAATTGGTGTTGTTAAAATCGTATAAGTTGTAAATGTTTGATTTGAAAACATCTGCATCCCTTTTAAAATATTATAATGAAATAAATGATCACACAAAACTTAAAAAGAATTTATTTACAAACATAATAAAATAAATATTAAAAATATTCGGCTTCTTGCATATCATATTCATTTTCATGAAGCAATAAATGGAAACTAATTTATAAGTTATCTTATTTACACAAGATTTATTTTTTTATGGACTTTGCTTGGAAACAGAGACAATATTCTTGACTCTTTTAACAGAAATTGATCTGGCTTTCCTGAATATAAAAAAGAATATATTTTATTCAATAGACAGAATAAATGTTACAAAAAATATAAGCAAATCCAGAAATTTCAGTGAAAGTAAAGAAATGTTGCAAATTTCAGTGAAAGTACTCCCTTACAATTCTAAAATAATTTAAAAAAAAAGTAACATTTTTTTAAAAACCAAACTGAATGTCAGAAATCAGAAATTTAATAGCATTCATTTAAGCACAAAACGATGTCACTCAATTCTGTATTTCATGTCTCTCAGTTAACTTTTTGTAAAGTTATGGGGGGGGGGGGGACTTAGTTGTTTCTTAAATTTGCACACCAGTGGTTTCCCCCCCCCCCTTAGATAAACTCTTTTGTGTGTATTGCAAGATTAAGGTTTTAAATTTTGTGTTCCATTTTACAATTTCATATTTGAAATAAAATTTTTGAATCTTTGAACAAATTCAGAAGAATCTTTCTCTTTTTTAACTACAAGTTTTCTCCATTATTAGTCATTTAGACAGATATTACTCTCCTTTTAATCATATGAATGTATTTTGTCACTACATATATCAGACTTAACATCTATAAACTTCAATAAATTTTACACTCCTCTCTCAATGTATTAATGCAACAAAAATATTCATTACATAATATTTCTTATACTTGAAAATTAAAAATTATCACCACCTTACCTTTTTTTAACATTCTGTTTAGGAATCAATTCTGGATGAAAATTATATTTGAGTTCTTTTTTCAACTCTTTGCAATCTTTCAATAGACGATCATGGAATTTGATCCTAATTTGAGTGTAATAATTATGAAGATCTTGAAAATTTAGTCCAATTTGTGGCAAAGTTACTTTTAATGAATCCTAAATATATAAAAACCGATAACTTTACTACATGATTGATCCAACAGTAATTTAAAATTGGTCTCATAAATATATTTAAGATCCATTTTATATATTATCATTATTTATTTATGATAAAAAAGAATTATTAAAACAAAGTATTCTAAATCAACTTAACAAAGAAATTAATTAAATCAAATATTTAAAATGAAAGTACTCACCATTGAAAGAAATCCATTTGATGCATTTTTTTTCATAGAATTGATAACATATTGTATGTAATCTTCAGAAATGTCTGACATATAAATTAATAAATTTTCAGGGCATTCTAAAATAAAATATTCTCATTAGTTATCTTAAATTTAGTAAGACTAAATAGAAACTATATTAACAAGGTAAACAAGAAAGTTCTTGCAATTTTTGCATTGCTGCAGAATGAAGTGAGAATAAGTATGCAAATTAGTATATGATGTGGTTAAGATACCGGTCAGTGAGAGTAGGAATATCAATCCTTATAAAAGCAGATCCACAGTGCACATCAATTGATCATAACTCATGCAGTAATGAAAAGGATGTATGGAAGGAGCTAGTTTAGTGTTGCTTGCTTTACAACTTCCAAGTGGGCTACTGCATCAAATTACTGAATAAGTCAAGCGTTTGGAGACAGTGCTGTGAATGAATGTAAAGCAAGGCACTGGTTTCATAAATTCATGTCAGGTTTCTGTATGAAGTTGCCCTTCTGTATTGAAACTTGCAGTGGGTAACCACAGGCCATGGATGATGAAACCTTGCATAAAACCACTGAAGACAATAATCAAATGTGTGGTGAAATAGTCAGAAAATTTAATGTTTACTGTCAAACGGTTAGACATTTACATCGCTTGGGTAAGATGTACAGGCTGAGCAAGTGGATTCTTCACATGCTATTTGAAGTTCATAAGCAACAACGAGTGGCAGCCTGTTTGCAGTCGATTTCTTGCCACCATGGCACATCCATATTTAAATGAAGGCTGACCAATAACAAAAAGTAGGTCCTGTATGACATTCTGATGCATTCCAAACATTGTTGTCAACCCAAGAGACTGTCCCACACACCGCAAGACCATCTACACACTCACACAAGATAATGTTTTGTGTCTGGTGAACTAGTCGTCGAGTGGTTCACTATGAGCCGTTACCAGCAGGCCAAACAGCTACAGTGAACCTGTATTCGTAGCAGTGGGACAGTGTGCAACTCGTATGTCATGTGAGTTGCCAGAAATACCATACAGTGAATTGGTTGGGAGACTTTGTGACATCCTTCTTACTCACCCAATCTTATACCATAAGACTGTCATCTCTTCTGATGAATCCTTGATCAATGAAGCAGACTTGTGTTTTTTATTTGCGTCCAAAAACCCAAGTTCCACAACAAAGGAATTCCATATCTGAAGATACGTTGGTAGAAGGTGCTAGATGCGAATGGTGATAGCTTCGAGAGCTAAAAAAAAGCTACACTTCCTGTACGTAACTTTTTTTATCACTAAAAATGATAAGAACTTAATTGTTTACCTTGTAAATAAGGCAAATATTTATAAGATTTGACCTAAAAATTTACTAATGAATATTGTCACATTTCACAAATCAAAAGGTAAGAACACATTTTTACGCATTAACTTTGTAATACAAATATAAAATAGTAAATGGCATCTATAAAATATAAGTGAACATTTGAAAAGAGTTATATAAGCCATAATACTACAAATTCAATCACATTTGTTACACAAACAGCCTTAGATCCAAACACAACCAAAATAACAACAGAAACAACTTACCAGTGAAGCCAAGCAGGAAGAAAACACGACTTATACATTTGGATAAACCAGTTTTGATATCGAATGGTGTCACTTTTGCAAGTACACTTCTGAAATGTGAAAATGATGAAAGTGATTACAAAATTAATGTCAAACTTCAAAGGCCTATATTTTAAAAAATTGATACTATATATTATACAGAATTTGGAAATTGTTTAAAATTTTTATAAAAATTTAAACTAAATTATTCAAAAAAAAAAAAAAAAAAAAAAAAAAAAAGTTTTTTATTTTGAAATATTTTATATAGAAATTTTTAGATACTTAAATAAATTAAATAGATATATTATGCCAAAAAGTGAATAAATTTAATACTTGAATGTTCAATTAGAATGATTAAAAACTAACTCTGTCTCTTTTTCGGAAGTCTCAGCAAATTTTTCATTAGGAAGCTTGGGAAATGATGGTTTAGGTGGCATCCTATTTAAGATAGCATCTCTCATTGACTTTCTTTTAAGCTACAATAAAATGTGGTTATATTAAAAATAGAAATATATTTTGAAAATTCCTGAAACAATAGAACCTATATAAAAATAATGCATTTACTATTTTATGTAGTAGAATACAAAGTATTCCAAATTATCATCGAACTACAGTGAGTTTAAAACTTTAAAAATTCATTAAAACTTTAAAAATTCATAAAGAAGGAAGAAATTAGGATAAAGAAGTTCAATTTGTAATAAATGGCTCATAATGAAGTCCAATTTTTTTAACAGCAAACAAATTTTAAGTTAAAAATATCACCAGTAGAGGGTGCAGACATGTGAGAAATTCAGTATTATGAAATTAATCTAGCAATAAATGACTGTGATATATGAGGAGATCATTTGGCTTTTCCAATGTACACAAATAACCATCAATATGACTTTGTATACAAATATGTTTACCATGAATGAATGGGACAAAATTCCCAAATCTTTGCACAAAAACCTGATTAATTTGCTGAAAAAAATGGTGCATCAACCATTTCTTTATTTTTGTAAAAAAGTAGTTTCAGCAGGTGGTCTTATAATTTTGTAACAGATACTTAAACAGAAATAAAATACATGTTATTTCTTCAGTATTAAATTTTATATAAAATGAAAACTTTTCAAATGAGAAAAAATATTTTAATTAAATTATAACAAATGTCTGAAGAATTTATATTTAACAAATAAAGAATTATATGTTAATAATAGATACATGTTTTTTAATGATACACTAAATTTACAGAATAAATAAATTTCAGGGTAATACATAAGAGACCAAAACTAAAGCTTGTAAATATTAATAAATTAAACATAACAGTAAGCAAAAAATTAAATGTTATATAAAATATAAATTTCCATTACAACAAATCGGTCTTATAAAATAAAATTCACTTTTTAATTACCAATGATCTGACACATTAAAAAAAATTGCTGAAATAAATATTAATGCGACTTGAATTGAATGTTATATAGGAACTTAAAAAATATTATATCAGTATACATATCAAAAATAACTTTAAAGCTTTTTCTCTAAATAATGATTTTTATTTAAATGATGATGTGGACAGCACACACTCAGGACACTTCTAACTATACATCAATATTTTCTAGAGATATTCAGTTTTTTTGTGGCTGATATATAACTTTCTTGACGGTAGTATTGGGACATAAGAACAACTAAACTTTTATTCAATATATAAATTTTAATATATAAGAAGAAAATGTATACTAATAAATTTTTAATTTTATTAGATATATTTATGTTTTTATTATAAACGTTTAGTAACTTATCGCATTAATTTTTATAACAATTTGTTTTATTTATTTAACTCACAATAAATTTATTCTTAATTTTAGGAAACCTATTTAATATACTATTCTGATTTGTATTAAAGTATATAATATAATTTGCAACTCACCTTAGAAATCATAATTAACGGTTGTTTATGGGAAATTTTAAATTTATAATTTTTTGTTGTGTGCCTGTTACAGGAGTTTTTTTTTTTTTTTTTTTTTTTTTTTTTTTTTTTTTATGCTTCTTTAAATGAAATAATATTTGTTTACAAAAAGTGAAAAAAGAAAAAAATCATGGACTGCAGTACAAAATTTTAAGATTTAAATAATTTAAGTTATTCATTTATTTAACAAAAATTTTTTAATAAGGATTTTCTGTTATTTTTAAAAATACTTAGTAAATTTTAAACAAAAACATAAATACAGCAAAATAAAATATAAAATCAGGATTTTAAGCAACTGCAATTCAATTCAGAACAGAGATTATCACAGATATAAGTTTTGGATAGTTAAACGTTTGGTAAAACCATACCCACATAAGCAAAATTACATGAATTTGCAATATTTCATAATTGGAATATCACAATTCTGAATGCTTTCCTCTTTCCCTACAAAAGCCCTTCATATAATAATAAAAAATTCATACACTTCATCAAAATTTACACTAGAAAATAACAGCAAATTGCAAAAAAATAACACCATTCAGTACAATTAAATCAATAGCATTGTTTTTAATAATTCAGTATTAATCAGCAGAACAAAAGCACTAAATAATGTGAATAACCCCAATTTTAGAATTCTCTCTTAATTAATAGAAAAAAAATACTAGCTATAAAAATTATTAAAGTTCAGTTTGCATAAATAATAAAATTATATTTGACTTATAACACATCTAAATAATACAAAATATACACGCAATTGATGGTAAATGAATAAGAAAGGTTTTATAATAAAGTAATATTAAAGAAAAAAAACTCTTACTTACCTGCATAATGAAATACATATATCCTCAACTTTTGATATAATATTATTTTAAAATAAAAATATCACAACTCCAAACTTTGTAATTGAACTTAAAAACTTAGAACTTCATACACAATTATAGTTCCATATTAAAACTTCAATTTCAGTAATATAATTTATTAAACTTAGAATTTTAAATATTGTCCAAATTCAATTTTAAAAGTTAACATTAATACTTAACTAATTAAATTCCATATGAAGCAAGATAATAGTTTTTATATATATACATAATTCTATACTACATACATAGTACTTAATATTCCTTATGTTATTATTATTATAGAAATTTATTATAGCAGTCAATTCCATACAAATCAAA
>JAPDSC010046617.1:36967-51782 GCA_026290005.1 Latrodectus geometricus
GGAAAAAAAGAAAGTGCAAATTAAATACTGAATTCGAAAGTCTGTAAACAAAACAGCAATGAAAAATCAATAGTGAAACTGCGATAGAAGTTACGATATCGACTGCGAGAAATCGTTCATGTAAACAACACTCTCGAATCTTGGTGACGTCATATTGCTTACTCGGAAGAGAAACTCGGAGCATGTAAACAGTCTTTAGTTTCTGCTTCGAAAAGCATAATATACACATTGGTTGTCACTCAAGAAGTGATTTGGTGTTATCAGGGCAGAACCAGTCACGCGCCATAACGCGGGAAAATCCTTCATTGATTACTTATTTTTCAGTTTATTAGTTTTTAACTTAGTTTATTAGTTATTATATATGAAGGGCATTTTTGCTACTAAAGCCATGGATTGATGTAAAAAGTTTAAATTATATTTAGATATCACATAGTTATCTATTATTACAAGTTTTAAATCCCATATTACCAACAATAAGTAATTTGGCATTTGGGTACAATCTTCTGCTCTGTAAGGGCTATAACGAGACCAAGTGTAGTGACCAGAAATCAATGTGTAAAACCAGCTGTTTCCTAATTTGGAGATATTTTCAAAAAACTAAGTCAACACAACAGCTCGTATTCTTCCATATTTCTCCGATTTGTCGAGAAAATTTTAATTTGATGAGTTCGTAACTCGGGTAAATCTTTTCTACAAAGAAGTTTTCGTTAGATTAGATATTAAATGTTCTTTCTCTATATGAAAATGAATCCTTGTCTACTGATATCTACTGGTTATTTCTGCGAGGAATTCTGTTTATGTAAGAAAAGGAGATATCGCTTTTTATTCACAAGGCTTGCATTTCTTATGACTGTTCATTATGTCCGAACGAAACTTTGAAGTTAAAGAAAAAACCAATGGTTCCATGATATTTTTCTTATACTTCATTACATTTTCGATATATTTAATTACTGTTGTCATTTTGCTATGCAATCGCTTTGCATAACGTATTTTCCTCCGTCCTGTTTTGGAGACTTGTTATGATGCTTCGTATTCCTTCTTTCAATTCTGTGAAAGTGGGCCGCTTTGAATCATCTTCGTTCCAACAAGTTAGCATTAATTCATATCTGAAAAAAAAATGGAAAAGTTTTGAAAATTATGATAAATTAATCGATTATAAATAAAATTCTTAGTGGAACTACGCGAAGTGTAATAAAACAAATATTTCAAAATATGACAAAATTTCACCTTTTAACAACTGAATAAAAAAAATCTGTAAAGAAACAATCCTGAGTTATGAATTGTATTCTGAATACTGAATTGTATACTATGAAATATTGACAGAAATCATTCAATCTAACAGCTGAAGTTCTGTCCATGAGTTCTTTAATTATAATTTCTTGGGTTACAGATTACTCAGATTTTAATATTTTGCTAGTATGTTTTCATCAAAACTGAGAACAACCTTATAAATGTTTACCTATTTATAAAGATAATTACTTCTGAAAAATCTTGACTTTCCTATTAGAAAAAGATGAGTTCAGGTGCTATTAACACATTTGATAAAGACAAAATCGAAAGAGCAAGTCAAAAACAATAAAGAATAATAGAAGAAGACAAGTTCATGACTGCGCTAGCAATGTTGGAAAATCAAAAACAATGTAGTCAAAATTCGAATTGAACGTGAAGAATGAAGTGAACGTAAATAACAGTGTAATCGGATCGGAATGTTAGTTCTCGAAAGTCAAGACCAAAATCGCTGATTGACACAACAAGAGCGGAGGAGTGAACAGTTAGTTTCACGAGAACAGAAGAATGGCGAGGTGAATTCTAAAAAACTTCCTCACTTTTTTTCCTGAGTCATCGTTCACTCGCTCTGTAGAAGGAAGGATCCGACTTCTAATTCACGAAAGGATTGACTACAGACCACCGGAGCTCAAGTTCTTAAGGCTTTTACTTTTTTCTATGTTCTAATGTACGGGGAAAAGAGAAATTTTTTTCCCTTTCTGATGTCCTTACGTATTGGAAACAAAGAAATTGCATTCTGTACCATAGTTCTTTCCTAACAAATGATATTCATGCCATCGACTATTGTTCCCACAATGTTTGGACTTCTTGCACATACCGATTCGTTGTTAAAGAATGAATTCTCAGGAATTATGTAAAAAGTAAATCAAATAAAAAATTGAAAAAGTATTAGACCATAAAAATAAAATAACTAAAAAAAAAAAAAAAAAAAAAAAAAAAAACTACTTGTCAGAAACGAAAGTTTGCCAAAATGACATTTTTCAAAATTTTAGTTCGTAAATGGAAGTTAAAATTAACGTTGTGTCTATGGTGTCAGAGTAAGGACTATCCACTAGTTCGTAAAAACATGAGTTTTCATAAATTCGAAGTTCATAAATACGAGAGTCTATTGTACTTCATTGTCGCACTATTCTTCACAACATTATACTCGGTTGGCATATGAACTTCTTTCTGTAAATAAATATTAGCCCATTTGTAAGTTTAAATATATTCTTAACATTTTTCACCAATAAATTATTTATAAGTTTATATTTAAATTTTATTCATCTTTTTAAGTGGATGCCATAGATCATTTTGCGATGAATATTCAGACACTGTAATAATACCTCTCGGAATTTCGCTTAGTGAGACTTTGAGATATTTAGGGGCAATCATAAATTTACCAAGCCATCCATTGTCCTCAATTGTTGTGTTTATGCTAGCTAATAAGGATTTTTTTCCGGAAATTATGGAAATATTATACTTATTCTGAATGAATACTTACAAGAGATTTGGACAGTAGGAAGGATGTGGCAGCCGTCTTCCTGATTTCAAGTATCGTAGGATGTCGAAGTTGTCTACGTCAGGATAAGGAACAACCCCTCGTGTCATTAATTCCCACAGAACCACTCCAAATGACCACTACGAGGAAAAGAAATAAGATGAACAGGGTACAGTCATATCCACCAGCATGAACATTAGTCTGGGAAAAAAGAAATCTATTGTTTTTTTTCGATTGATGGCTGTAGAGATCTATATTATAAAGCACCGATCCAATAATTTCAGATTTATACTGCTTGGAAAGGTGACATTTCACGCTAAAAAATTCTTTTACACTTTTTTATTCGTTCCATTCAGTTGTGAGTAACAGAGTGTTAAAAATGGAAATAAAAAAGAGAAAATTCAGTATTTTTTAGTTTTTCTTTGATAAAGGCAAAAAAGCAAGAGTGCTGTCTGGAATTAATGGTGTTTATGGTACCGATACTGTAATAGACAATTACGTCAGTTTTAGTTTCGTTGATTCTGCTTAGGCATTTTTGATGTCAAAGATGCAACTCGCATAGGTAGGCCCATTTTTGGTCAGAAATGATTTAAGTGGGACATGTATAGTCTTAGCATCGCTCATGAGCTAAAGATTGACCAAAAAGGACTTTATACCATTAGCACAAAGTGAATTCGAAACATATTAAATAAAGTCTTAAAAATCACATGAAAATAATGGATTTCTTTTTCACCAACATTATTGAGTTAAAATGCAAAATAATTTTACAAAGCAAAAATTATTTAATAACTGAAGCATAATTTTTCATGAGTAGTTAATGGTTGAGCAATAATATTAAAATCACCATTTACAGAATGTCCTCATATAAGTGACAGTTTAACAACTTTTTATTGCCAAAATATAAGTTTTTATAGAACGATAAAATAAGCGTTAAATAAAAATAAAATCATTGTTGTTCAATGTTTAACCAATGGTCTCTATTCTCGCACTTTTAACATGGACTATAATCGTTTTGGAAAGTTCTTGCACCAGCATTTATTATTGAGAATGAGATTTTATTCAATATCTTTAGTAGTAAATTTCTAAATTTAACAGTGGACACGGATTTAGGTTTGTCAATTATATGTCTCCACGTGTAATAAGTATAGTGGATTGATATAAGGACATGATACAGGCCATTCTTCTGAAAAATTAAAAGATGGACAATTTAGTTTGCCTCATTGAACTGGCCGATTGTTTTGTGCCCGATACCGAAACTTGTTAAAATGTGAATAGAGTTTTTTTATTTACTTTTTTTTAATCATATGAATTTCAATACTTTTCTAACAAGTAGTTGTCAATTTTAACATCTTTTTTCAATAAAAAAAAATAAGGTAATTTCCATCCCTTGCTTATAGCTTCCCAAACCATTACTGAAAATGGCTTCTGAAACTTCTGAAGAATTCTTTTTTTTGCTGAACGGATATTTAAAATTGACTTTACATAAATCCTGTTATTTTGCCTAGTATGAGATGCTTGTTGCAAAAATAATTTCTCATTTGGAAACATAATCTTATTAGCACAGCATGTCTTTCCAGTAGCTCTTTGCACTTTCTTGAATTTTTCAACATTATTTTTCTCCATTATTATATGAATTGTAATTTTTTTTTTTTTTTTTGTAAATTTTTAATTTTAATTCCTGTTGAATGATAATTCTAGCCATATTTTTTGAAAAATTCAAGCCTCGTTAAAATGTTTTAGCAGATTGTACAAATGTAATCTTTTAATTCTTTCGCGGACACATTTTATTTGTTCTACACTGCGTTTCCTTTTTAATATCATGCCATACAATACTTGTTTTTTTAAACCATTTTTAATTTGTTTTACTTAACTTTTTTAACACATTAAAATATTTCAAATTCTTAACTTCCCCCACTTTTTAAATGTTATCTGAGAATAAAACATCACTTATAACATCCATGCTAATAATGCAAAGGATAAAACTGATTTAATTTAAAAATATCATATTCATTAATGCTCACAGAATTAAAATAAAAATATTATATGTTGCCAACATACAAGAAATTATTGAATAAAAATTATCCACCAAAGAATTTTGTAGTCTTTTATTTCAAGCTGTAGAATGTTAAAATTTGATGGACATTAGACTGGTCAATTCGTTGTATGTTTTAGTGACTGGTGATTTTGATGCCTTCCTTTAAATAGATTTACTATCAATACTTTCATCTCAATTTTTCCCCTCACTAATGAAGTAAATCATTCAAAAATTTCGATCAATGGCTACAAAATGATATGAAATAATCTGCTCAAAAATGTTTCATTAGATTAAGGAATCAGCAAAAACAAAGTAGAATATAAGGAAATAAATTTTCACTGAAATTACACAAGTTTTCTTCGCCAATTTATTACGTATATCTTGAGATAATCAATTCGTCTGCCATTCGGGGTGGCCGTGGTGGCACGGTTGGTTAAGCGTCATTCTCTTTAACGGAAAATAGTGAGTTTGAATCCGGCTTAGTTGAAGATCCGTCACGTAAAATATGTCGTGGTCGCAATGTCCTCTATGTTCCCATTGGAAATCAATACCTCTGATAATGTTAGGAGCCAGACCATGGGTCTTCTCTGGCCTCCTATATCTAAATTGGAAGACCCAGATGGTGCTGCCATCTATGAGACAAAGTCGTATTAACACCCTCGTAGGTGGATGCTCCCTTCAAAAATAGAAGACGTACATTCTGACTTCATTAGCCCAGTCCAGACGGGTGGGCTTGGCTTCGCCAAGTGTCATAAATAACAACAACACCACCACTCAGGCTTTCTTAGCGGAATTTAAAGGATTCAGGATAATCCATTTACAATATGTTAAAAAGTGCTTATCTGTTGGTCTGGAAAAATTTTTTTTCTTTCAGATATCATCTACAGAAAATGATAATCGAGTTTTAAACGTAAATGAGAATTTATACATTAAATGATTAGACCTTTTTTAAGTTGCCTGTTTTTCAAAACTATGTAAAACAAGAAATTTCTTAATCGCTGTTAATTATACTATTCTTTTTCAATTATATTAGAAAATAAATGCAAAACATTTTCCATAAGCATCACAGAGTCTATAGCTGCAATGTAATGCAACAAATAATAGTCATTTTGGCAAAACATGTTATGCCGAAATTCTCTGTTATATTACAATAATGTTTGGATCCTCAAGCTACATACGTCAGCTACTTGTCAAAATTAGTATGAGTATTTTACCTATAACATTGCATGACATGACAATCAATTGTCATCTAAGATAGTTTTTATTCATTATTCAAAATTTAAGGTTCACATTCATTTAAAATAATTTAGGACCATGACTTGAGGCGTTTCAGAAAACAATAAAGAGATATTTAGTCCATAATTCTCTTATTAAAAACAGGATGGACCAAATTAATTTTAATATTTTTTGTTTTATTATACGATTTCCAGAAAGTGTTTTTATGTATTAATTTATTAAGACTTTAAATTGAGAAACAAAAGTAGGAAGATTGTTCTCCCTATCGGAAAAAAGATCTTGGATCCAGACTTAACTAAGAATTCGTCGTGTTTACTAAGGGCGTCTTGGTCACGTTTAAGAGTTGCATTGTCCTCCATGTGAAATGATACTTCTGGGGCTTGTAGGTTATTTATTGGGGGGGTCTTCTGCATTGTCTCTGCTTCTAAATTAGGAAAAGTTTAACCCAACTCAAGACATGGCACAGAGAAGTATACCGATACAACAACATTTAGCTGGTGTTATCTTCGATTCCACACAGGACATTCACAATGAGGTTGATCTGTTCTTGAACTCACGGCCACCAAGTTTCATGATCAAAAATTTTTAAAAACTACTGAAAACATTTGAGATATTGTTTGGTCTAAATTATGAAGATTCCCACTAAGCAATTTCCACCTAACTGGTAGAGTCCAACTCTGGGCTAGGAACAGGGTAATATGTTGGTAGATAATATTGCAATATTTTTATGTTTTAAGTTGCACTCCATTCCACATAATCATTCTCAATTCAAACCAAACAAACTGAGTAGACATTTTATTAATATAAATTTGTGATATTTTTACCTAAACACAAATTCGGGGAAACGAAAATAAGCTACCATATGTAAAGGACGCCTAAACAAAATAAGTGAAAAAGTTTTTTTCAAGTTATTTAAAGTTAAAAAAATACAATGCTCACTACATCTGTCTTTGAGGTATAGATATTTTTCTCCAGACTTTCAATGGCCATCCACTTCACAGGTAGCCTCATATTTCTATTGCTGCTGTAGTATTCCTGTTCGTAGACGTCACGAGACAGTCCGAAATCGGCGATTTTGACGATCATTTTTTCATCCAACCTGTGGGAAAAAATTATCAAATGCAAAATTTATATAGGGTGGACATGGCTATCAATATTACACTATTAGTAACATATACATAATTTTACCAAAAATATTTTAAATAGTTATACATTTTACTAAAAGTTGTTGAAGTCAATGAGTGTTATTTTGTAAAAAAATCACATTTTAATTTCTCATTTCTTCCGAAAGTTTAATACATTATTTTAATAAGAATTTCTTTCAACATCAAAAAATAAAATTAAACATCAATTTTCATGAATCATAGCTTCGAAACTAAAACTGAGATATATTTGGGTAAAACTGGAAAACAGCCTTTACCCGGGATTATTCAAAATCACCACTAAATTTGGTCATTGCGATAAATTATTGAATATTTATCACATTTGTCGATTAGTTTATAAAATCCCTAATTAGTATATCTATAAAAGTCCATAACTTTACCAAAATTCGTTCTGTTTGCTTAGCTGTTTGGCTTCTGTCATGACGTACGCCGTTGCTAAGCAACAACGATTCTTATAGTGTTATTGGCGGACTCTACTGATTTTAGCTGCAAGTGGTTTTAATATTATTTCTACTTTAACATTTAGCCATATTTCATTAAGTACAAATTTATTAATAAGGTATGGTGATCAGAATGTTAAAAGAATTAAAAAAAAATACAAAAATGTTACAATTATCAGTGTTGATTTACTTAAACTTGTATGAAAGTTGTCAAAGATACCCCAAAAATGGTTAGGTAAAGAAGAACTAAAGATGTAGGTTGATTTAATTAACATGTTGTCGCATAACTGATAGATAATGATTTCGAATTTATGTGTGAATAACAAGAATACTAGATGAAGTTCGTAAAGTTCCTCGGTTTAAGATAGCAAACGTGCAGAAGAAGTTGTATATCATTTATAATTGGCATTTTTTCTTTTATTAAGGCCTCCTGTGTATTTAAGAGTGACAATGGTTTCAAGTTCAGTAATTGAATTTTGAAAGAATCTTGTGCAATGTGGTCGGATTTAAGTATTGTGCTGGGAAAACCTAGACACAGGCAGACTCAAAGTTTGTGTGTGGTTCAGCCTCAAAACCGGGATGTTGAAAATATATTGTTATACTGATTTACGTTAGGCATGGCAATTGAATTCTAGAATCACATGTTTCTTATTCGAATGTGCTTCATATTCGAATGTACTTTTGTTTCTTCAAATTGAGCATTATGACCTCTTTTAAGACCATTTCTGTTTCTTCTTATCAGCCGACTATATTCGTTTATATTTTCATTCAATTTTGCCACGACGAATGATTTTTGAAATCATTTGTGTTTTACTCACCAGCGCTACATTTTCATGTACTTTTGATTGTTCACATTAGACACGATGAAAGATTTGTAGAATCAATTGTGCTTATTTCCTTCAGATTTTTGCATTCCCGTATTTGCATTCATACATTTCTAGGATCATCAATTTTTAATTTCACGAAGAGTTTCTTACACGGAAAATTTATTCGAGGTACACTGTGGAACACGCAACTCTATTTTATTTTAAGAAATTTTATATAATTATTTTGTAAAAGTAATTAATATAGTTTTATTTAAATTTAAAAAATTATCTTATTGGCACCAACTTCGATATTCGACTTAAGAGTTTGCACATAACTCTTTAGTCGAATAACTGTACCGCTCAGAAATGGCTCCAATAATTAGATGAAAGTCATTATTTTATGTAAAGGAAACTATAATAACACTAATAATATCTATTATTGAGTTCAATAATGAAATATTTTTTCAGCTAGAGTGTAAATAATGATTTGACTACAGAATCGAAAAATGAATCTGTAATGCAGTTTACTGTAAATATGAAAACAAACCGTTTGTTTGATCGTCATTGGTCACTATCACAGATCAATATATTGCGATTGTTAGAATTATTCAATTAAATATTTAATTAGGTGCATCATATTACAAATTTATACAACACTTTTTAAGTATACAATCTAACTCTCTTGAAAGCTTGGTTTTAATTTATTTCCCATGTGAATTTTTCTACAGAAATTGGACGCAAGAATCAGCTTTTTACATGCCAAAAAATTCTTGTTAAATGTTATATGACACATATACAATACTGGAAATGACAAGTGAACAATTTTCAAGAAATTTGAAGCATATATTCAAATAAAAATCCTATTTGGAAGAAATAACAGCATTTATTCGTTCGTTTATTAAGCAAAAAAGAATTTGAATGGTATATATTTACAGAAGCCAATGCAGATTCACCATGAAGTTATACCTTATTTACCGTTGTAACTGACATCACGACATGGTCATCACGACATGGGATCGAGTAGCTGGACAACTACTGACAAGCTTCCTGTTAGTCAGACATCTGAAGAATATGATGGCCAGGATTTTCTGTATTAAAATAGATTTATGCTATAACACAGCATGTGCTATTGATTTTTCTTGGTTACCATGAAGTTACATCTTATTCACCGTTGTAACTGACGTATGGTCATGACGATATGGAATCCAGTAAATGGACAACCACTAACAAGCTTCCTGTTAGTCAGAGATCTGAAGAATATGATAGCCAGGACAACAATCACATTTTCTGTATTAAAATAGATCTGTACTATAGCACCAGCATGTGGTCTTGCTTTTCTTGGTTAAACGTAACGTTTCTCAGGTCTTGAATAAATAGTAGAACTACTGATTTAAGAAATACTATAGCTACTGTTCTGTAGGGGGCTTGAATCCTGACTTAACTGAAGATTCATTGTGTTCACTAAAGACACTAGGGGCATATTATATAGACAGTGATTGAAGTGTTTTCCTATAGACATGGTTTTTCTAGTGGTCACAGGTCAAGTATTGAGGGCTCTTGTTCTTTATCCCTGCTGCGATAGATTACGAAGACTCGCACTCAGCAACTTTCAACTAAATGGTAAAATACAACTCTGGGCTAGGTACCAGGAAGTATTTCGGTGCACACGACTATTGTTCAGTGAACCATTAATGCAAAGAAAAGAAGATCAAGACTTGGTTTTCAAATTGATGATGAACACTTCAAATGCCCATTGGCAGTCTGTATTATTTGCACTCGGTAAGAAAATATGAGATAATATGATGCTGTAAACAGAACCAGGATTCATTTGAAAATATGACGTCATATCATTCCTGCGTCCATGTTCACTCTTAATCGCATTATTGAAAGCTCTTCTATCTGTGATGTAGCGTCAAGGACAAATCTTGCCATAAGTAGAGAAGTACACTTTCAGTGGATTCCCTCCCATGTTAACATCCATGGCAACGAAGCTGCAGACATCTTGGCTAAAAGAGCTTGTTCTGAGTTGCTCAATGGGGACTACACACTAACTTACAAAGAACTTTTCACTTTAAAGAAAAAAGAAGTGAGGCAAGTCTGACTCCCCCCTCCCGCCCATCACTGGTTTAGCAGTAAGACCCCGTTGGGTGCGTTGGATTTCGAGACTTGAGACTCAGAAGTGGGCATCTGAAATGCATGACGTTCGATTCTAGGCACAAAGTCTTTTCATTGTGCAATAAATGCAATCTGAGGCCGGCTTCACCCGATCACATATTGGATTGCTTGGGGTTCACTCTGGCAGATGTTCGCGCAAATCCACTACTGGTGTTCGACTTCGCTAGGGTTCATGGTGTCATAGATTTGATCTAGTTGACGATAGATCTCTGAGGGATTGGAAACAACAACAACAGCATCAAGGACGGCGGAAGCCAATTTAGTGATACCTCTGTATATTCCTTGAAGGACATGCGGATAATATTTGTCTTCTTAGCTGTTAGTGATTATAGGCCATTGAAGTCAAACATGAGTCTCTGGACCTATCGATTGCTTAGACTTTAAACAATCTTAGTATCTCAACCGAATGTGCATCTACAGTGCGATAGATACACGATATAATAATACGATATATCGCCATTTAGTTATCTGATTCCTATCAGAGTTAGGAATGTGAAAATGAACATTTCTCTCTTTCCCTTGATGTATCACAAGAACAAATCAACGATCAAATGCAATTTGCACATGCGAAACCAACTTTTGAATATCTTCATTTAAATTCATTAGAAGTATCACAACCATTATTTCACATGAGAGTGATGAAAAGCTAAGCATTTACATATTACACCATTTTTTTCGGTCCTGTAAATTTCACGTGTCTGTTTTCACAACTACGTGTTGCAGCAATTTTAGTAGCAGCATTTGATATTAAACATTGATTTCATTTAAATGTATTTTTTTATTTAAACATAAAATTTCTAGTGTTTCAACAATTTTCTATAGTTTTTTAATAATTCTCATTAAATTCATATTTCAATGCATAATTTTAAAGTTATTCTTCTTAAAATATAAATTATTTACAAAATTTGAGAAAAAAATTTCAAAAAGAAAATTTTTTTCTTTTTCAAAAAAATTATTCTTTTTCAATTTTTCAAAACTTTTTCCTATTTTATAAAAATTTAAACATCGAAACAAAATAGTAAGAAAATTAGAGGAAAATATGACTTCTGTAGAAGAAAACTAAAAGAGCAGGAACTTTAATTAAAAACAAATGTCTTTTTTAATATATTTGCAAATTTTTGCATAACTCACATGCAGTTTCTTGCTGCCAGATCTCGGTGAACAAATTTATTTCGAGCCAGGTAAGTCATTCCAGTAGCTATCTGAAGGCCAAACGTCATTAACCTTTTTCCTGTGAGGGTCTGACGAAATAAAATAAATTGATAAATGTATAAATATTTTTTTGTTTAATTAGTAATTAAAACATTCTCGTAAGATTATATTTAAAGGAAAATAAGTAACTTGCTTCAATATAACAAAAATTTTAAATATTTTTATTATATTATGAAATAATGAAAACCGGTAATGTTGATCAATAATTGCATGTTTAACGCAGTGATAGCCACCCACCTTGTCTTGTGGTCAGCGTGCCTAACTGCGGTTAGGGATGTCCTGGGTTCGAGTCTCGTTGCAGGCATGGATGGACTTTCTCTTTTCTTCTCTCCTGTCTTTGTTTTTCCTTGTATGAATGGTTGCCTACCCTATAAACGGATACATATGGCATGTGTGTTCTGAAGAAGTCGAACTCCACACCCAATTGCGATTCAGTTGAAAAAGTGGAGTAGCGTACCCCATGTTGCCAACATGGCTAGCACTCGACAAAAAAAGAATTTAAAAAAATAACGCAATGTGATAACATCTCCCATTATCTATACTCAGATTATACGAGTATTATTTAAATAATAAGGCTATAAAATACTAAAAATAATTTCTTAGAAATGTTTTGACTCATCATTTTATCTTACAACATGAAGATTTATGTAATCTGAAAGAGTTCTTGTCAGAAACATCATAAAATTCAGATCAGAACATCTTCATTATTCATCTCATTCCCTTCTAAATTATAAGCAAACGGAAGGCGGTCTTGTCAGAAATATGGCATAAAATTTGTAAGTGATCAACACAATTATTCATAACATTAGCTTAGGATATAAGCCGGCTGATATTTGAGTGGTTAGCGTTCCGGATTCCTAATCTATTAATCCAGGGTTTGAATCCCGGTTCGGGCATTGATGTGTGTGTGTGTTCCTTTCTCTCTCCATCTACTTCCTCATCCTTTCTTCTGAAATGATGACTGAATGTGTGGCCTACCCTATAAACGAGTTTGTAGCGGAGTAACGTGAGTAATGCTACTCGCCTCCGTGACTTGGTGCTCACCGGTTAAGCAACTGATACTTAAGAGAATTAATGATTTCCCTAGGGACGTTAATCAGATGTATACAGATGACAACAAAAATGACAAGCACTGTACATGGCAGTGGTATCTGTATCAATTTCAGGACCATGAAATAAACATCTACGGGTGGAATCTCAATTTTTATTTTGTTTTTCGTAGCGAGTTCATCACAATCAATGATGGATTAGAAATGCTCAAGCCAATCACCCATAACCGTGACATCTGAATTTTGACAGATAGTAGAAGCTCAATCCATCATTTGTCTAACTGGCATAGAGTGGGGAGTAGTGTGGAATAGTGAGTATATTAACTAAAAAACTTAAAATACCTTTCCCTGTCCCATCAGATCCCCCTTCAGTGGATTACATTTCATATTGACATCAAGGGATAGCTGACAGTATGGTGACCAAAGCTGGTGCTTGATGCCATCGAGCCCGCTGCACTACATGGGAATTTCTTCGAGAGCTAAGAACCAATTAAAAACCATATGGTTCGTCCCTTCAATTCATCACTGGTATAGACCATGGGTTCTCTGATTCTTGTATGCAGTAGACAGGATCAATCGTATTCATTTCCTCAATGGACATTTTAAAACTATGAAACTCTCTGGGGGATCTAAGCTCTCTAACGGCCGTATTCACCAAACACGGGTTAACTAGAGTGTAGCTTATCTCGGATAAAACTCAACTCTAGCATGATTCTTATTCACGAAGCGGGAAAATTACCGCGTAAAACAACTTTGGAATTAACCGAACATCACATGTAAACGGCTTCTGATTGGCTAGCAATGAGTTGGGTAATTTAATGAGCAAGATATTATAAGGATAAAAAAAATGATTAAATCTAAATAAAGGAACAATCCATGATATGTAATTCAAGATGTGCCCTTTGAAGGGAAAATTTAAAACTTTTTTTTTTCACTCAAGCCAATTCGTATCTGTTAAAATTGTTGTTTGTTGTATTCAAAAGAAAATTCATAGATGTTTCAGCTATTGTTTCGTCTGTAGACAGCTTTTAAGTAACGTTGTTTATAATGACCATTCTGTATTTTAAGTGATTTAAAAAATAAGCAAATTTTAAAAAATATGTTGTAAGTGGAAATTTATTTTATTTTTAATGGCTGGCACCCTTGAGCAAGTAAGTACATTCGCCCATTTTCCGCAAAAAGGCCGAAAACTGCTACTCTTTTATCGTTATTCGGTGGGTACCAGTGAACCAAGTCACGTAGGTACGAGAATCATCACCCACGCCACACCACACCACACCAAACCCGTTTATAGGGCGGGCCACATTCATTCCTCATATGAGGAAAGGACAAGAAACACACACAGAGAGAAAGAGAAAGTACATCCATGCCCAAGCCGGGATTCGAACCAACGTCCTCCCCATCCGTAGTCAAATACGCTAACCACTAGACAAGTTGGTCGGCTTGTAGGCGGAAAATTCTTTAAATTTTATTAGTAACTAAGTTTCTGAACATGGATTAATTAAATATAGTTTACCAAATTTGATATAGGATAAATTATGAAAATATTTTTTTCATGATGCAATATTTTTAGTTATATGAAAAAATAATATATTATTTATAATATCGATAGTAAAAATGACGTCATGAGGTGCAGGAAATATGTGGTGACACAAAACCACTTACGTTGTTCTCGTTGCGTATGTATGAAGCAAGATCACCATGTTTCATGAAGGGGAGGACGATCATGGGCTCACCCCTGTCGTCGAAGGACACACCCAAAAGCGTGAGAACATTTACATGATGGAAATTCTTCATGATCAGCCCTTCTTGGATGAAAGCTTCGACGTCCCGCTCCGTAGACGAATCTGCATTGACAATCAAACGAAGAGAGTGAAATAAAAAAAATGGCATTCTTTATTTATTTAATAAAATGATATTTCAAATTTTGTT
>JAPDSC010046624.1:0-13307 GCA_026290005.1 Latrodectus geometricus
TTTTAATCACTAATGATAAAGTAATTAAAATAGTTTAACGATTTGTCGCCAAATATGAAAGTACTCAAGGATTTAGTAGAGAAATTTCACTACTTAACTTACAATTTCATCACTGAAATAGTTTTCACTGTTTAAATCATCCCTTTTGTTTACTTTTATTTTATATAAAAAAGTCCTACAAACATTAGTAAATATATAGATAGATATACGATAATAAATTATGAGAAAGTTAATTAATAAAAGAGTTAAAAACTGTTTTCTAACTCTTTAACAGCAAGAAATCACTATCAAGCACAGAAACGCGCCAATTTAAAAATTCGACCACACAATGAATTGAAATTTCACCTTCCGCATACTATGTCATTCTATTTCGATTTTAGTAATCTATTTTCTTTATCAACCCACACAGACAATTCAGTATGAAATAATCATGGTTCAACAGTATTACTCATTTTTTAAGGGAAAAAATATCACATTTTCCTGAACTTAATGGCAATGCATAATTTTTCCAAAGAAGGTCACATTTCCAATAAAAGGAAAAAGGAAAAATCACTTTCTTATTCAAATTCAGATAGATACTATCACTGACTTTCTTCGTCATGACAGCATATTGAATTGTTCAATTCAGCTGTCACCAGGTGGATATACATGATATGACGATTCAAAATGTAGATCAATAGCATTTGAACATAGCATGAAAAAAACTATAGTTTTGTGTGTTATATTTGCTAGCAACAGCTAGAGTTCTCCAAATAGCTTTTATTGACTCCTCAATCAATGACCCCCAATCGTCTTGTACTTCAGAATTCAAAAATGGAATTTTTTCAAAATATTATTTGTCAAATTTTAATATTTTATTCTTTAAAACCAGTCTCAACTTGCTCAATCCATCTACTTAGTGGTATTCTTTGAGATCTCATACCGCAACTTTAGCAAAATTAATCTTTTTAATTATCAGTTATTATCAGTTTTTGTTGGGCCTCAGGGTGTGATATAAAGACTAAATTCATGATGTTTGCTTATCAAGATATTGCTTCGTTAGCAATATTTTTAAGCAACTTATGAATTTTTTTATTGATATGCCAAAACCATTGATCTTGCACTAATTCAAAAATTTCTCTTAACTTGTCTAGATGTGTTAGATGTATATTGTTTATTTTTTGTAATATGCCAGAACCACATAAGCAGGACTACAAAAAAGCCCTGGCAGCCTGTTCATTTCTTTTCCATATCACTGAGATAAATTTTTTTATATCCCAATAATGGTTTTCATTATTATTTTTTAATCTTCCTGTACAAGTTGGCACTTAATGGACAATTTTATATATATATGTATATTTTAAAAACTTATAATCAGAAAAAAACAAGAAAAAATATCTTGTACAATTTCATGTGTTAAGTTATTATATTTAACTAAATTAAGATGGTTAAATTGTAATATAATTTAATTGGAAAAAATCAATGGCTAAACTTAAAAAACTAAAATTCCAACATTGCTTGTAAAAGCTATTTTAAAGATCTTCAAAACTAAAAAATGCCAAGTTTTTTTTTTTTTTTTTTTTTTTTTTTTTTTTTTTTTTTTTAAAATAATTTTTATAGCAAATTGATGTGAAGATTTTTCTTCGGTAGTTAAGCCTGTTCATTTTTTTGTAAAAGCAGAAGTCTGGAAACGCAGAAAGCATTGTTATTCAAAGCTCGTTACTATCAAATCAGAAACCTATAATTTTTAAGATCATAAGATCATTGGCCGGCTAACTAAAAAACTACGATGAGCTAAAACATATCTTTTGCTCACAACCTAATGTATAACTGTATAAAAATATTCATCTGTTACCAGTTTATTTATTTATTTATTTTTTTAGTGATTTAGAATTTTTTTACTCAAAAACCTTTCATATATGGTGAGTCAGATTCACAGAAAACTTTCAGGGATCTAGCATGACAGGTCTTCATGCAAATAGCAGAAAAATATCCGTCCTCTCCCGCTTTTTAACAGGGACAGGGATCGAACCTAGATCCTCCCACTTCCAAGAATATGGTTTTAATTAAAACTTAAAATATTATACACATTTTTTTTTTTTTAATATGATCATTCAACTAAATGCGAAGAATGAGAACCCAAAACACACACAAATTTATCTGAGTCATGAGCCGTAATAAGTTAGAAAAAAATTATATATATAAGATATGAGAAAATCCCTTAAATTTTCTCTTTTCTTATATATTAAAGCAAGTTTTTGAAAGCTCTCTAACTTTGTATTTTTTTAATTTTTCGTAAAAAAAAAGATTAAATTGATAAATAATTCAGGAAATTTTATTAAATAATAAACATTTAAAAAAAGTATTCCATAAAAACTTACGAATACAGTTTTCGAAAATATTTTAAATATATTAAAAAATAGTTATGATATTAAGAATCTAATTCAAACAAAAACCAAGTTACAAGTTATTTGTTTTATCGAATAGACACTAATTTTTGATGGAATATACTGGTAAAAGTATTGCAATTTTATGTTGAGAATATTCTCGTAAAATTAATACATGGGTATTTATGTCCATAATTCCACTATTCAACCAGTAATTGATTCCCAACTAATTTTCTTCTACATCAATTTATTATTGAAGACAGATGTATTTTTTAAAATTTTTATATATTTAAAATTTGATTTATATACATTTTTGTTGATAAATAATTATACAGAAATTAATTGATTTTTTATTTTTCCAAGTAAAATTCAAATAATTATAATACATATTCAAATAATTACAATTACAATTTAAATAATATTTAAAAATAATTCTCAATTAAAATAAAATTATGATTTTACGTACTCAAATATCTTGTTTGTCAAAATCTTTTTGTCCTGACATGTTTCTAATTATTATTCCCAACAAAATATGAGTACAAATTTTTATGGATATTTAAAAACATGCATTTTTCACTGAACGTGTAAACTTTTCACCGTATTAAACTATCCGAGTTTCATATATACTTTTAATAAACAAATACAATGGGTAAAAATATGAATAACGTTCTCGTTAGAAATTAGAATTAGAATACATATTTATTTTTCCTTTAAACTTTCATTCAAATAAAGAAAGAAGTGATGAAACATAAATTTTTAATTCTAAAATACTCTTTTTTAAAAAAAAAAAATTCAATGATTTCATGAAAATTAAGTGTTTATTTTATTTATTTTTACTATATCTGAATAGATGCGTTTTTGCAATATAAATGGAAAATTCTGTAAAATTTAAAATGTATATCCTTTGCATCGTAGTGATCTAAAAAACTATATTTTTGGTGAATTCCCCTTTAAAATTATTACTTTTATGATCATGTATTCAACTAAACTTAAATTTTTGAACGAAAGGCGCAAAACAATATGATGAACTAAAAAATTAATAATTGTTATATTAAAAATAATTAAACATTTATTTTTATTAAGCGGAAGAAAATCAGAAAATTGACAAAATCTTTAAATAATCGCTAAGTTTACGCTGAAAACAACATCATATTGCCATTACGAATATTAGAATTTTACAAATAAATATAATCATATTCCAAAAATTATAGTATAACTCATAAGATATATTAATAAGACTTTCTTTTGACAAAAAGTTGGATTGACAACAATCATTCCATTAAGAATACTAAATAAAAGTTATGTCTCACCAAAAGTTATAGCACCAAGCTATATCAAGCTGCCATAGCTAAACAATATGGATTTGAAAGTATCACTATATTTGTTTAGACAAACTATTTTTTTTTCTCTCTTTAGTGTCCAATAATTTAATAATTTGAAATATTACTCACAAAAATCTTTTTAGTTTATAAAATATTATTCAAGTTGTACCCAGCAGTTTGATTAGCAGTCACTATTCAATCAAGAATGGCAGTTAAAATTGCTTATATCATTATAACATTTTCACTTATTTGGTGTTGAACATGTCGACATGTCGAGTTGTCATCGTGCACCAGAACTAATGAAGTACATTTATTTTACAAATGCCGAACATAGCGTTAAGCCAATTAGTTCAAGGTCCCTCCAATATTTCTGGATAATGTCAAATGGTAGAATTATTTAAATGATCAAGAATCATTGGTTGATTAGAGTCACATAAAACACAAATTAGGGAGTCCACCACTATAATTCTCTAGGGATGGTCCAGCCATCCCTTTAAGTAGAGCCACCGTAATTTTTCTTGGAAAACAGGGAATAATTCTCTCTATCCTCAGGATCTTCCATTTCTCATTCCTTGCTCGTTGAACCTGTTAAAAAGTTTTTTAATTGTCAGGTTAATAAAAAATTTAATCCTGTGAAAAGAGATATAGACGATTTTTGTTGTTGTTGTTGTTACTGATGGCCCTTGGCGAAACCAAGCCCGCCCATTTGGGACTAGGCGAATGAAGTCAGAAAAAGCGTCTTTCCTTTTTGAACAAACCACCCACTCAAAGTGTTTTGGCTCATAGATGGCAGCACCATCTGAGTCTCCCTATTTAGAGATAGGAATCCAGAGAAGTCCCAAGACTTGGCTTCTAGCACCCTCAGAGGTATTAATTTGGAATGGGACTATGGAGGACATATTGTGACGACGACAAATTTTAAGTGCTCCAGTAGTGAACATGTCGGTCTTTCGACCGGGAATCAAACCCCCAACCTGGTGATTGCGAGACTGACGCCCTAACTAACTAGGTTATCGCGGCCCTAGACGATTTGTACGCTGTTATAGCCAAACTCCTTTCTTAGCCAGTGCACTATGAAGTACAAACTGATTTTGACTTTCAATTTCTGCCAGATTTTGATCTGCAAAAAATTCCAGACTTAAAACATAAAAAATTCAACTTTTCAAGAAGTCTTTTAAAATATTTTGTGAAAATAAAGCTTTTACGAACCATTTATTAATAATTTTAAATTAATCGAAAGTTTCTAGATATTTATTGAATTAATAATAAATTTAATAGAATGTTGGAATATAAAAATCTTTAAAACTTTATTTAAGGAAAGCTGTATTTTATAAGAAAATTATATTTTCAACTATCATAAATCAGAAGCTACTTCAGAGTAACAAATTTTGAATCACTATATTCGAGTTCCTTAAGACAATCACCTAAGAACTTAGAGGAAATGAAAAGTACAATGCACGCAGGTTTTCGTATCTAGTAAATAATGGTCTTCGTGTGTCATTTTCGATGCCATCCAAAATAGCTGAATTGGTTAAATTATTTGAAACTTCCTTGATTTTTAAAAAGATATTTGATAAATTTGGAACAGTTATCAGTTATTTATGAAAAATTCCAGACTTAAAACATAATTATAAGTGAATTGAATAGATTGTTTTTTTTTTAAAGAAAAAACATTATATGACATATATCATACAACAATACACTTTAAAATTATCAAATTCCTTGGAATTCTAACACTGAAATCTTCAATTAATAAAAAGATTAAAAAAATACTTTCTATACAAAATCATTTTATTTTCAAAGAATGATTTTTTTTTTTTTTTTTAGATAGAACTAGAAATTTGAAAGTTGCAACAAATATTCGATTTTTAGACATCATATTTCCTTTATTTTATTAATATATTTATATAAAGGATTAGCGCTTTCTAAATAAATCAAACAAATAATAAAATTTATCACATCACAAAGTTGGATTTTTGATTTATTAAAATAAAAATATCTTTGAGTATTGTTAATAAATATTTTGGTGCCAATGTAAGTTACCACAGATTCGAAAATGTTGTCTGGGCAAACAATGGATAAGGTTTGTGGAAAATACTTCAAAACTTTGCAAACTTCAAGAATAAACAAAGTGATACCAAACTTTCAATATTTGCAAAAAAAAAAAAAAAAAAAAAAAAAAAAAAAAAATCATTCTTCTTTTATTAAAGAAAACAGATTTTTTTTTTTTTTTGCAAATATGAAATGAAATGAAGAATAGTTCTTATTTTTAATGGAATTATTAATGATGAAATAATTCTACATATTTAAGAGTACAATCAACCAAGATATCTCGAAAATATTTTATTTTGTTGTTCTCTTAGAAATTAAGATATCAATATTCAACTGTATCTTAAAAATGAATCCTTAATGATCTAAATATAAAAATTTTATACATAATAATTATCTTGTCTTTTTTTTTCAGGCAAAAATGAGATTGCTATCAACAATATTCTTGCTGTTGGTGACATTGGGTAACGTATTTAATTTTACTTTTAAAAAGTAAATGGAATTAACAAATTAAAATTGTATATATAAAAGTTACTTAACACATGACTCCGTATTTAACTTTCATGTTATCATTTTATGATGTATTTATAATATTGTGAAAAAATTTCCTAATTATTTTGGAAAAAAAGGAGCAGTTATAACTCCTAATAACTCGACTTCTTTATTTCAATGGATTTTCTTTGCTAAATTAGCAGCTAAATACTTAAAACAATGGCATTCGGTTCAACAAACGATTCACGGATACGATTTTTACCTCGAACACAATCCAATGATAAAACTACCGACAATGTAGACATGAGGGAGAAAAAAAAAAGGAAAAAAAAAAAAAAGTAATTTTTCTGAAAAAGTTGGTGGATAAACAAAATTCCCTCTATAGGATTTAATTATCTGTGTTCATATAACATATATTTTCAATTTAAATAACTGAAAGCAATTATTGAGATAAGGAAACAACAAATTATGTGCGAGTGATTATAGCTTGGCGATAATCTTGGCGTCATTTTCATCTCGGTCGCAGTGGAAATCAAGGTGTACCAATAACAGAATATTCAAAGTTTCAAATAAATATGATTTTTAGAAGAAAGTTAAAAAATACGATTCATGTATATCTTTGATTGGAACTACTTTGATATACCCCCCAAATCGGAAATTTGGCAACCTTTTTTTCTCGCCAAGCAAAATACTTGTTTTTAGCGCCTTTTTTTTTTTTCTTGCCAAGATGGATTCTCACTAAATACAACTAATTAATAACAAAAAAACTTTAAAAAAAATAATAATAAAAATAAAAAAAATAAATAAATAAATAAAAAAAATGTACAAAGCACAAGAAAATTCTAAATTTGGCAAACGGCAAAAACCTAAAAGCTGAAAAAAACCTAAATAGCAACACCAAAATAAGAAACAGCAACCCTAAAAAGTCCGTAGGGAGCGCTAGATTTGGCGCGTAATTTTTGGGGAGGTATATCAAAGTTGTAGCCTTTGATTTTATAAAGGATGGAAATTTAATTTATCTTTTTATTAATTATTTTAAAATATGCTTTTGTGATGGAAACAAGTTATGCTTTTTTCTAACTAAAAATATATTCTATTTAGTGAATCGATATATTTAATGATTTGTCATTACAATTTTATTTTGATCCTATATTTTATGATGGACATTGTTTTTTCTAAAGAGCAAATACATTGACCTTTTTATTGTGAAGAGAATTCATAGACAAACCCCAAACTTATCAAACTAAACTATGATCGATTACAAATTTTATTAGTATTTAAATCGTAGGAAGATTACGATTAAAGATTACAGAAAAATTTTATTCCGATTATTTTACTATCAGTTTTTGCAGAATCATTTTGATTATGATTACAATTACATTTGCAAAAAAAAAAAAAAATAAATAAATAAATAAATAAATAAAAAATAAATAAATAAATAAAATAAAATAAAAGTTTTCTATAACCATTATATAAAAATTAAAATACAATTACTAAGATGATGAAAATTCAGAAAATAGACAAAAATATTTCATTTCTTTAATTAGACTTAATTGATATATTATTTAGTTAACGAAATTTTTGAAATGAAGTTTTTGTTACAGTATATATACATATATAAAACTTAACACTTCTTAATAAAACTTAAAATAAGTTAAAAGTATTTTATTAAAAGTTAATAATATTTAGTGTATAAATTTTAATTTTTGGATTTTATACACTGTTATTATTTAATTTTAAGATGTTTTATTTTTAATTAATATTATAAATGTATTATTAATTAAAACCAACTTATTTAGCTAGAAAATTCTTTAATTAATGAGTAATTTATACCGCATTTGTGATTTTAATTTTATTGATAATTCACTTTAAAATTATATTAGTTCAATGAGATTATATATGAAATCTGTAAATTATGAAATCAAAGTTTACTTACTTGAAATTTAACTTATTTTAAAGCGAAATGTGTATCTTTTATTTGCTTTTGTAGTAATCTATGTAGTAACATATAATATCTAATAATATATGTAGAAATTATTATTTTTTTCCACTTGAGTATTAGACTATAAACTTTAAATTTTTTTACGCACCATTTCTGCATTGCTCTATTTAAATAGCAATAAAAAAACAAAAAATGAAACTGCAGAAACAAATGAAATGAATAATAATGTATTAGCATTTGCAATTCTGCAACTCATTATTATTGTGATTATTTAGTTACATCAGATTGCGATTATAGTTTCTAAATATATTTTAAAGGCTGCAATTATAACAAGATTTATTAAAAAATTTTAATCGATATGATGACTATATGATGACATTATTCGACGTTTTTTTCGAGAGATATTTTAATATGGATTGATTTATCGTTCTATATAATCATTTTTCGAGAGTTAATTTGACTTTAAACCTCCAGAATAGAATGGACTCCGAACTGCTATAAACAGCCATATCTGAAGTAAGTATCAAACTCATGAATTGTTAAACTGAAGTTGAACTAACCATTCAGTTAGCCACTCTGTATTATAATAGATATTATAAAGAATATGATTAGAAGTAATCTTTAAAACAAGTTTCTCAACTGAAAGATAATTTCATTTTTAAAAAAATATTTTCAGATTTCCTTGTTTTTGCCGCAGAAAATGTCACGAAGTCTGGTGTAAAGCGAAAGACATTGAGAATGGTGAAGAAACTAAAGAAAAAATCCAAAACTAGTAAGAACGCCGAACAAGAAAAATCAGTAAGTCAGAGATGCTTTATTTCCTGTTGCCAGCAATATTTTTGGAATCAAAATTAAGGAGTTAAATAATTATTTTTTAATATAATCATTTTAGTTTTAAAGGAATTCAAAGCGATTTGTAGTTTTATTGCTAGTAATATTTTATTTGGTTATCTGCATCATTATTAGTTTTACAGGAAATAATGGCAAATATTTTGAACAAATAAAAGGGAAAAATTTTATTTTTCTATCTTGTATCTAATAGAAATATTGCAAATTAAACAAATGTCGCAATTTCTTATGAGTATATAAGAATAAATCTGATTTGACATTTATAAATTAATAACTTATTCTTTTAATTAGGTTTGATTTTAGATACTTCTTTTATCCATAAAAGGGACAATTATAGATATCTTAAATTATTTAATTGTATACACAATAATATTTCTTACAGCATAAGGACATTATTTGCGTTTCACAAATCTTTTGTTACATTTCACTTCTCTATAAAATTTGATTCTAAATTTGTTGTGGTGTTCAGTAAAGAATTCAAATTTGAATCAATATTTTTTGTTTGGCTTTTAATCAATTGCATTGATACAAAGTCTATTACTCCATAAAGCACGGTTTACGATTAGGCTATGCCGAGCCAATCTGTTAACATTAGCATTTCAATTGAAGTTATATCCTGACTAATTAAATTCTGGAGTTTAAACAAAGACGTGTACATGACTACATCGCATTAGCATGACTTAAGCTTTTTTTGCGCACTAATTTCTCGTCCATGAAACAGTGAAAGATGGCGTTTGTGGTATAATGAATATAAAAGGTTGAAGCTTTGTGTATGGAATAACAATTTTCGTTATTGCGATGGGCAAAACGTATGTTTTTATCCTGTTTAGATTCCGTTGATCATTAGCTTTTATAACAAGAGCAGTACTATTTTGGAAATAACACAATTTGAGAAATATTCGCAAGTTGTTGTTCCTAAAGTATATGATACTTAAGTAACATCGTAAAAAGGCATTGAAACTTTGATATATCACGTGACATCGATATAGAGGACGTACAATAAGTTTTTTTTGGAACAAGAAAAATTATTTGTGTACAAATCCCTTTGTTTCTTAATTAAAGTATTAAAATGAACTGACAAAACAAAAGAAATCTCATTTTATTTCCTATAGATCAAGAACATCATATATGAATGCTAAAAGTGGCCTAAGTAATTATTGGATAATTTTCAAAAGATGTAAAAGTAATTTAATAATTTTTATACAATAGGATACATTTCTGTCCATATATTAACTGTTAAATTTAATCCATTTTATGTAAACTAATAAATTCTTGTCGAAATTGTCTGAGATAGGAATAGATGTGTTCTTATTTTGTGCATAAAACTTCTGGGGATGCATGATTAGTGTTTTCTACATTTCACATCTATTGGAAAACATGATTACAGTATGCAATTTAGGAAATGTTGTTCTAGAACACAATACGCCATGTATATTCAAAAGCACTACAACAATTTTAAAATTCTATTACCTAAATAACTTGAATTTGTATGTGTGTGTGATCAGAAACGCCACAAAAATCACTCCTCATAAAAAAATAAAAGTTCTGAGTTTAATATTTAATTAATGTATAAATGTCTCAAAATATAATGTGAATTCTAATTTCTTTTCTATAGTTGTAGTTCATTTAACCTTATAGGATATCCTAACAGTTGAAATTTGCTAGAAAGCTTTTCCAATATTCAAAGTAGGCTATTTTTTGCCAAGACTTTTCATAGTTAGTAGATCACATTCACGTGACGTAAGCAAGGAAACAGGAAATTCTCTAGCACCTAACTGATCAAACAATACTCAGAAAACAGGAACTCAATATCCAGCTCCCATAATTCAAAAGTGGTTCTATCGAACATGGGATTTTTCATTCCAATGAGTGTGATTTCACCTCAAGACCACAGTGAGAGCTGCTTCGATATTAGAAAATTTTATGATTAAAAATAACAGAAAACTTTTTCTTCGTATAAAAATTTATAAAAAAGTTTTGATGAAAAACATCAAAATTTTTTATCATTAATTTTCTATGAAAACTAAGCATGAAAATAATCGAGCAATTTTTATCACCAAGAAAATAAAAACATCAGAAAAGCTTATACTAAATAATCAATCCAAAATTTAAAAAAACATTTAAATTGTCCTTGCCTATTTAAATTAACCATAAAGTGCATGTTATGATTTATTTATTGCTTGTATAAACAATCAAATATTAATATTTAATTGCTTTACATGCTACATGAAAAAAAATTAATCTTTACTTCATGATTAATAAGTATTTATTTTTTAATAGCAGTATCAAGAGAGACAAATCTCCAATAATACCCATCCCACTAAGATATTGGCCAACATTTTCTTTCCAACTGCTCACTGAAAAGCTAATCGCACTGACAAATTGACTTGTTTTTGATGGGTGGACAAAATTGTATATTCAACATTATTGGTGAAAACGATTATTTGCTTAACTCACAGACCAATTATAAGTAAAATAAAGTGACGTACACATGATCTCAACTGTAACGAAAGAAGAAATCACTTTATGGTTAAAAAAAACTGTCATTTATTTTTTACTTTAAAAAAAAAATTATTACATGATTTCTGCGATTACTACCTATATATTTTTTCGTTAATTACTAAGTTAAGCAAAAATAGTAAAAAAATAAATATCAATATTACTAGTAGCAGCATTCGAGTTAAAAAAAAAAAAAATTAAAATTCCCAAGTTTCTGAGTTCAATAAAAAAAAATGGCAATATTGTTGCGATTCCATGCAAGGTAGATATTATCGTGAAAGTGGCCATACTCAGACACACGCTGAGATAAAGAAAAGCATAAAATTACAAAGGCGTGACTACTTTCGAATAAAAAAAAAATGACAGACATATGTGTCGCAATTATTTGACTTTCTTCCGCCATGTGTCCATTGTCTTCCAGCTTCCGATGGTCTGGTGGCGGAAGCTGTAGCGCTTCTCTATGGATTCATGGTGGAACTAAATACTTAAATATCCGCGCGTGGTTCATCCACTTGTCAACGCGGAAGCTGAAACAGAATGAATTGCCTTAAATCGGTTATAAGGCATGCGACAGTCATTTGAGGTACTTCGAATCAATCACCCAAGAGCATTAATCATAAAAAATAAAATAAATCAGGACATTCACTGTTATTTTTATTATTATGATTTTTTTTTTATGTTCCTGACTTAAAATTCGTATTTAGTTTTCCAAGAATGTTGCGCAAATTCAAATAAATGTCGGAATGTATTGATAAAAACGCGAATAAAAATTCTCGCAAAAGGAAACTGTGAATTTATCATTTGATTGCTAATTGATTAAGAGCAGGTGTCACAGTAATGGGATAAACCCGAGAGATTTATAAGTCAGGAGGTGCAAAATACAGCCCGGCATCATATTTCAAAGTCCACTATAAACAGAAAGTAATAATTGTTTGTAAGTTGACGGGCTTTTCTGTTTATGGAAAACCCATTTGTTCTTATAGTGGACTTTTTGTCACAAATTTCTTTTTTCAAAGTCCCTAACGAACAGAGAAGAAATGATAAATATTGCTTCCTGTGTTTAAAGAGATCTTTTATGGAGGAATTTATGCTAAGTGCCTCTTATTTTAAATCTTATTATAAATAGGATTAAAAATATCATCCGTATTTATAGAGATTTCTTATGATCATGAAAAGAAATCTATGCCTCAAGTTTCTTATTTTAAGATCCCTTATAAATAGAAAAGTAATTATAAATGTTACACTTTCTTGTTATGAGAGTCCTCAATGAGAGCTTCGAAAATAAGATTTTTCTTTTATCTCATAAATATATTTGGACGATTAATTCCGCTACGCCAAACAGCAGATGGGCAAAAAGTAAATTAGTATGTAAAGTGAAAGAAAGACCGAAAATATGTATTTTTATCTATGGTGACAAAAATTCTAGATCCAAAGTTCTTTTTTTTATTTTCTGGAATATCCATAAACATATTTTAATTTGTAGCCTTATTTTATAAGATGATCCTTTTAATAAAACTGTATAGAATACCTATAATATTAGTTTGGGGAAAAAGTAATCCATTATTTTTTCGGTAGACGTCTGTAGTGATCGATATCTCGTGAGGTATCTATCAAACAATTTCAGATTTATGCTCGTTGGAAAGCTGACATTTGACACTAAAATATCCTCTTGCGGTTTTTTGTTTGATTAATTCAGTTACGAGTACAGGGTTTTAAAAATGGAAGACAACAAACAGAAAATTCGATACATTTTCGTTTTTCTCTTGTAACGGCGAAAAAGATAGCCGG
>JAPDSC010046656.1:0-34955 GCA_026290005.1 Latrodectus geometricus
ATAACTATTGTTATTTAAAACGTACACTTTTTCTAAATGTAGTCTTAAAATGTGTATTAAGTAAAAAAAATCATAATTTACAAGCGTTCCTAAAAAAAAGAAAGCATATAAAACCCAAAAAAGCATAAAACAAGATTTAAACTATTAGGAATCCTAATAATGTAAGACAAAGAATCAGTTATAGTAAAGTAAGCAAAAAGCAATATCAATTAATATTCGATTAGGGTTTTCATTCAGTTTCTCTCAAAACTTAAAAGTTTTAATCGCTTGAGTTAGATCGAATCTACTTTATTGTGATTGACTTGTCTTTGATTACAAAGAAGTCTTTCTAATCACACCTTCATTTAGAGAGCTCTTTGTACTTTTAAGTTGCTTTATTCACACCACTTTGACTTTCCAAATTTTTTTTACCTTAGCATTCGAAGTTCTGAAGTAGTTTCTAACGAAGAGCTTAATGTCAATTAAGTGAAACGACTTCTGCAATATTTAATTAGTGTGGATAAAAACTACAAAGTAATTTTCTACCGTAGTTGTCAGGTATATGCAAACAAAGATCTTGGTAAAATGACACTATAGAAAATGTTCTTAAAGTTTATATAAATGTTTTTTTACGAATTATTAAGTAATACATAAATTATTGAATAATTTTTATTTATTGCGAATTGAAAAATATTATTCCCTCTCAACATTTTTCAGTAAATGTTATCCCCAATAAATCTATAAAATTATATTAAACACAATAATTCATAAAGAAATTACTAAAATGTTTCCAACATAACATAATTTTATTATTTGAAATATCTTTTGATAAGAAATGTATTAAACTCATATTTGGAAGAGAAATATAATTCAACAAATGTTTTAATTTATTTCTGCGAGAAAAATTTTAATATATTGTATTGCTAATAATTTTTTAATAAAGCAAATAAAAAATTTTAATTAAAAAATCAATGACAATTTAATGATATTAATAAACTATAAGTTTTGTGCAGAATAACTTGTAAATTCACTATATACAGATGACAAAGAATGTAGAAAATAACAAAGAAATTCTTAAATTCCAAAGTAACCTTAAAGTACAATGAAATTGTAAACACAGATCTTCTTATTATTAGACTTATAACTAAGGTTTATTCACTAAATTAGGGACAACGTAAATTAGTGACTGTCATCTTTAAGAAGAAACAGGAATTACTTTTGATTATTACGTCGTAGACAACAGTAATTAGTTTTAAATCTCAAAAATACTAATGAAGGGCGTGAAATAAAAGTGAGAAGAGTAAACTATAAGTAAAGCAGGTCAGAATAGTGATAAAATGGAAAGAAGATAAAAACAAAATCACAATGGTTAAGAAATTGAATATTTGATGCAAATTTACCATTTGCTATTATAAATGAAATCAGTGAAAGATAAATGGTCTGATAAATTTTCAAATTACTAGATATTACTAATTAATTAGCAATCAGGATGCTTATTTGAAAGAAAACTGAATTACAAATATTGAAATAAAACTCAATTAACTGACTTTATTTATGAAACAAAAAACTTTTGTCAATAATTAGTGATATTTCAAATATCTGTAATTTAAGAACACTTTATATATCAAGTCATGTATGTGCTAGAAATTATTCTAGTTAAAGTTAATGCGCGAATTCAAATATTACATAATAACTTATTTGCTGTGGCTAAATAAATGAAAGATTCATTGGCGATGAGACTTGTTTTTAAACAGATACTTCCAATGATGTATTGTAAAATAAATATAAATAAAATAGAGACTTATTATAAATAACAATGAACAAAATATAACTAGAAGTTTTAATTCATGAATTTTTATTTTTAATATCAAAGCAAATACAATGTTCAACTAACTAAAATTTGGTAGTTTCAAAAAAATCCATACAATTTTCATTCAATTAGCAATTAATTATTTGTTAATTCACAAACACAAAACAATGAATTCATGTTTAATAGACTCTGCTGTGTAATTTCTACATATTGAATGATTTCCATCTTTCTGAGAAAATGAATACGAAAGCAAATTTTGATATGCATGAAACTTAGATTGGAAGGCAAAGTATCTGAACTTATTAAAATATTGAAATGAGTTGTATATTTGGCCACCTCTTTAATCTTGTTCTTTCCTTGTGAATATGCACTCAATTTTATCAGACTATAGATTAGCTTATTAAGATATTCATATAAACTAAAAATTTTCAAAATATTGTCTCAAAGTCATTTAAAGTCATTTGTTCTGAAAGAAATCCTTCCTTAAAAAGCTTTATTTGATGATATTTTCTAATTTTACTTTGAATTATGTAATACTATGATATCATTTTGTAAATTGTCATAATGGTATATAATTGTTATAAACTTTTTGAATATGTTATTTAAATAAGGAAAATAACATATGCCACACACAGGTAATCCAAAATATTGTTTTCTTACTTATGATCATTAAGTTTTACATCACAGATAAAAATGTGAAAATAGAAGTAATTTGTAAATCTTTATCTTATATTTAACATTTTTTTACATGACATCTTTCAATATCTCTTAATTTTTATTATTTATGCTGAAAAGTAACCGTAGTTACCAAAATTGTAATACTTGAATGAGGTTCATTTTCAAAGATTTCTGTTTAAGAAACAAAATGAATTAATCCTTAAATTTTTATAATAGTTTTCACTGGTTACGTATATCGTAAAGCAAACGACATAAAAGGAGCCGGAGAGGAAACACATGTTTTATTGTACAGTAAATTCAATAACAATTCTTCTCGGCAATAGTGTTTGAAATACTAAAAAAAGGAAATATATAAAAATTGTAATACAATGAGAAAAGGGCCATAAAGAAATAAAACGAGACATTTCAACGTGGCACCTGAAAACTGCAGGAAAAGTTTATAGCAGTTTTACATCCCAGGGTCCTTTTTTCCCTTAGGATGAATGGGTTGTTCCTGTAATACAAAAATGTTCTCTTTTGTATTTGTGTGTGGCCAATCAAGGATTTGGAAAGGAGATTTTTGACCATAGTTACGTATTAATTTTATGATAAAAAAATAACCAATAGAAATGGGAGGAGATTGAATACAACTATAAAGTAAAGGAGTTGAATCGGGAAAAAGGAGAAATAGACCAAGCCTCCGATGAGAGAAAGATAGAGAGATATAGAGAAATAGACCATGCCTCCGATGATAGAGAGAAAGAGAAAAAGAGATGGAACAGACATACTACAGTTAGAGACAGAAGAAGCCTCGGATCACAGAGATGAAGCAAGCCTAAAATTAGAAAGATAAAACAAACCAGTTCACGGGGAATACAGGAGCAATGAGATAATGAATGGAGATCCTAATGAAAGCTGAGCGATTGAAGTAACCTAGCAGGAGTGATGCAAGAGTATACATAAAGGGTATGAGTCTCTTTAATCTCTTCCTCAGGAAACTGGCCACAATTCTTCATAAATATGCTTTGAAGAAATTTATATATTGATAGAATAACTAACTAAGAATGTTCAATGTAAGTTTTTAAATTATAATAATACAATAAAATTCTGTTATTATTTAACTTTGTCCTTCAGATTTGTTCTCAACATGTCTCCACTTTTCTCTACGATCTTAAGTTAGCTAGATGTTTCTTATATACCGAGTTCCATCTCAGTAATGTACTTCACAACATGATTTTAAATTTTGAATGAATTCCTTGTAGCCCTCGTTATTAATGTAACACATTCAATAAATACATGAAGTACAACTTTTATCTCGTACGCATTCGAGTTTTAATAATTCTCTCTAGTAACTAAGTATTTTATTAAATAATATTTGGATATAAGCTATATTGAAAATCTAAATGTATGTATCCGTCCATCTGTGGAATAAATTCCTATGAGATTTGCCTAAGGTTTTTAATCTACAGGTAATATTATAAAATATATTTTTATGATAAATTTAATATATTAGTATGAAGTGTCTGCGTTTGATTAATAATTCATATTTAAATTGAAATTTTAAACTCATAAAGTTTTTTATTCAACACTATAATACATAAAAACAATTTACTGGTAGCTATTAAGTTGGTCACGGTAGATTTTTTTTATTAGGTTTTTGCATTCCAAAACAATCAAAGATCCATAATATTCACTATGTGCAGCAAGGTGAAGCTAGACACATAGTATTCCATGTCAATGCAGTACTTCAGAAATTCCCTATTTAAACATCAATTTTTTTCACTATGAACATAAAAAATTCGGTTAATCATTTTTCATTTAAGTACCTGTAGACTCATTAATTTAATCTTTTCAATCGTAATATACTGCCTGACAATTCTTTCTACCTTGATTTTTTTCTAACTGAATTATCATATTACCATATATTTTTTTATGCTGATTGCAAAGTAAATGATAAAAAAAATGAAATTGTTGCCAAATAAAAGGAAGCAGCTTACGAACTGGATTTTCTGTCATTTTCTGTTTCAATTGTTGCCATTTATTTATCTTACGTTAATATCAAAGTGCACTTAAAGAAGAAATCATTGTTATTTTATGCTAAATGATTCATTGAAAAAATGTTTAATGAGTATAAATAGTGAATGAAAAAAAAATTTTTGGATCTTTTCAGTTCACTGACAGAAGTAAACTGACAACCCAACTCCAACTAGATGGCATTAAGAACTTTTTTGTTCCTAATGCTATCTTGTTGGAGTTGGGTTGTCAGTTTACTTCTGTCAGTGAACTGAAAAGAACCAAAAATTATTTTTTCATTCACTATTTATACTCATTAAACTTTTTTTCAATGAATCATTTAGCATAAAATTACAATGATTTTTTCTTTAAGTGCACTTGGATATTAACGTAAGATAAATAAATGGCAAAAATTGAAACAGGAAATGACACAAAATCCAGTTCGTAAGCTGCTTCCTTTTATTTGGCAACAATTTCATTTTTTTATCATTTACTTTGCAATCAGCATAAAAAAAATATATGCTAATATGATAATTCAGTTAGAAAAAAATCAAGGTAGAAAGAATTGTCAGGCAGTATATTACGATTTAAAAAATTAAATTAATGAGTCTACAAGTACTTAAATGAAAAATGATTAACCGAATTTTTTATATTCATAGTGAAAAAAATTGATGTTTAAATAGGGAATTTCTGAAGTACTGCATTGACATGGAATACTATGTGTCTAGCTTGACCTTGCTGCACATAGTGAATATTATGGATCTTTGATTGTTTTGGAATGCAAAAACCTAATAAAAAAATCTACCGTGGCCAACTTAATAGCTACCAATAAATTGTTTTTATGTATTAAAGTGTTGAATAAAAAACTTTATGAGTTTAAAATTTCAATTTAAATATGAATTATTAATCAAACGCAGACACTTCATATTAATATATTAAATTTATCATAAAAATATATTTTATAATATTACCTGTAGATTAAAAACCTTAGGCAAATCTCATAGGAATTTATTCCACAGACGGACGGATACATACATTTAGATTTTCAATATAGTTTACATCCAAATATTATTTAATAAAATACTTAGTTACTAGAGAGAATTATTAAAACTCGAATGCGTACGAGATAAAAGTTGTACTTCATGTATTTATTGAATTTGTTACATTAATAACGAGGGCTACAAGGAATTCATTCAAAATTTAGAATCATCTTGTGAAGTACATTATTGAGATGGAACTCGGTATATAAGAAACACCGAGCTAACTTAGAATCGTAGAGAAAAGTGGAGACTTGTTGAGAACAAATCTGAAGGACAATGTTAAATAATAACAGAATTTTATTGCATTATTATAATTTAAAAATTTACATTGAACATTCTTGTTTAGTTATTCTATCAATATATAAATTTCTTCAAAATATATTTATGAAGAATTGTGGCCAGTTTCCTGAGGAAGAGATTAAAAAGACTCATACCCTTTATGTACACTCTTGCATCGCTCCTTGTAGGTTACTTCAGTCGCTCAGCTTTCATTAGGATCTCCATTCATTATCTCGTTCCTCCTGTATTCCCCTTGAACTGGTTTGTTCCATCTTTCTCATTTTAGGTTTGCTTCATCTCTGTGATCCGAGGCTTCTTCTGTCTCTACCTGTAGTATGTCTGTTCCATCTCTTTTTTCTCTTTCTCTGTATCATCGGAGGCATGGTCTATTTTTCTATGTCTCTTTATCTCTCTCTCATCGGAGACTTGGTCTATTTCTCCTCTTTCCCGATTCAACTCCTTTACTTTATTGTTGCCTTCATATCTCCTCCCATTTTTATTGGTTATTTTTTTTATCATAAAATTAATACATAACTATTGTCAAAAACCTCCCTTCTAAACCCTTGATTGGCCACACACAAATACAAAAGATAACATTTTTGTATTACAGGGACAACCCATTCATCCTAAGGGAAAAAAGGACCCTGGGATGTAAAACTGCTATAAACTTTTTCTGAAGTTTTCAGGTGCCACTTTTAAATGTCTCGTTTCATTTTTTTATTTTAAAATGTTAAATATAATATAAAGTTTTAGAAATTACTTCTATTTTCGCATTTTCATCTGTGATGTAAAACTTAATGATCATAAGTTAAAAGACAATATTTTAGATTACCTTTTGCAGAAGTTATTTTACTTATTTAAATAACATATTAAAAAATATGTATTACAATTATATACAATTATGAAAATTTACAAAAATGATATCATAGTATTATATAATTCATAGTAAAATTAGAAAATATCATCAAATAAAGCTTTTTAAAGAAGGGTTTCTTTCAGAACAAATGACTTTAAATGACTTTGAGACAATATTTTGAAAATTTTTAGTTTATATGAATATCTTAATAAGCTAATCTATAGTCTGATAAAATTGAGTGCATATTCACAAGGAAAGAACAAGATTAAAGAGGTGGCCAAATATACAACTCATTTCAATATTTTAATAAGTTCAGATACTTTGCCTTGCAATCTAAGTTTCATGCATATCAAAATTTGCTTTCGTATTCATTTTCTCAGAAAGATGGAAATAATTCAATATGTAGAAATTACACAGAAGAGTCTATTTAACATGAATTCATTGTTTTGTGTTTGTGAATTAACAAATAATTAATTGCTAATTGAATAAAAATTGTATGGATTTTGTCTGAAACCACCAAATTTTATGTAGTTGAACATTGTATTTGCTCTGATATTAAAAATGAAAATTCATGAATTAAAACTTCCAGTTATTCATGTTACATATTTTGTTCATTGTTATTTATAATAAGTTTCTATTTTATTTATATTTATTTTACAATACATCATTGGAAGTATTTGTTTAAAAACAAGTCTCATCGCCAATGAATCTTTCATTTATTTAGCCATAGCAAATAAGTTATTAAGTAATATTTGAATTCGCAAATTAATTTTAACTAGAATAATTTCTAGCACATACATGACTTGATGTATAAAGTGTTCTTAAATTACAGATATTTGAAATGTCACTAATAATTGACAAAAATGTTTTGTTTCATAAATAAAGTCAGTTAATTGAGTTTAATTTCAATATTTGAAATTCAGTTTTCTTTCAAATCAGCATCCTGATTGCTAATTAATTAGTAATATCTAGTAATTTGAAAATTTATCAGACCATTTATCTCTCACTGATTTCATTTATAATAGCAAATGGTAAATTTGCATCAAATATTCAATTTCTTAACCAGTGTGATTTCGTTTTTATCTTCTTTCCATTTTATCACTATTCTGACCTGCTTTACTTATAGTTTACTCTTCTCACTTTTATTTCACGTCCTTCATTAGTATTTTTGAGATTTTAAACTAATTAGTGTTGTCTACGACGTAATATTCAAAAGTAATTCCTGTTTCTTCTTAAAGATGACAGTCACTAATTTACGTTGTCCCTAATTTAGTGAATAAACCTTAGTTATAAGTCTAATAATAAGAAGATCTGTGTTTACAATTTCATTGTACTTTAAGGTTACTTTGAAATTTAAGAATTTCTTTGTTATTTTCTACATTCTTTGTCATTTTTATATATTGAATTTACAAGTTATTCTGCACAAAACTTATAGTTTATTAATATCATTACATTTTCATTGATTTTTTAATTAAAATTTTTTATTTGCTTTATTAAAAAATTATTAGCAATACAATATATTAAAATTTTTCTCGCAGAAATAAATTAAAACATTTGTTGAATTATATTTCTCTTCCAAATATGAGTTTAATACATTTCTTATCAAAAGATATTTCAAATAATAAAATTATGTTATGTCGGAAACATTTTAGTAATTTCTTTATGAATTATTGTGTTTAATATAATTTTATAGATTTATTGGGGATAACATTTACTGAAAAATGTTGAGAGGGAATAATATTTTTCAATTCGCAATAAATAAAAATTATTCAATAATTTATGTATTACTTAATAATTCGTAAAAAAACATTTATATAAACTTTAAGAACATTTTCTATAGTGTCATTTTACCAAGATCTTTGTTTGCATATACCTGACAACTACGGTAGAAAATTACTTTATAGTTTTTATCCACACTAATTAAATATTGCAGAAGTCGTTTCACTTAATTGACATTAAGCTCTTCGTTAGAAACTACTTCAGAACTTCGAATGCTAAGGTAAAAAAAATTTGGAAAGTCAAAGTAGTGTGAATAAAGCTACTTAAAAGTACAAAGAGCTCTCTAAATGAAGGTGTGATTAGAAAGACTTCTTTGTAATCAAAGACAAGTCAATCACAATAAAGTAGATTCGATCTAACTCAAGCGATTAAAACTTTTAAGTTTTGAGAGAAACTGAATGAAAACCCTAATCGAATATTAATTGATATTGCTTTTTGCTTACTTTACTATAACTGATTCTTTGTCTTACATTATTAGGATTCCTAATAGTTTAAATCTTGTTTTATGCTTTTTTGGGTTTTATATGCTTTCTTTTTTTTAGGAACGCTTGTAAATTATGATTTTTTTTACTTAATACACATTTTAAGACTACATTTAGAAAAAGTGTACGTTTTAAATAACAATAGTTATGATTATTTATTGTACTTGATAAAATACGAGCTTCATATGTGGGAAGATGCTACATGCTTAAAAAAAACAAAATTTAAAATTAATTATGTCCTACATGAAAAAACTAAATTAGTAATCATCATAAAAATAATAAAACTTTTTAACTTTTAATTTTAAGTTCCATTTTATAATTTTTATAGAAATGATAAAATACTATAAACATACAAATGTATAACTTATAATGCTAACCATGAGAGAAAGAGAGAGGTCCTCCAAAGTGAATAGCATAATAGCTGAATAAAACTGTATATTTTTATTTAAAATATTATTTACATAATATTTACATTACATCTTTTGATTAAGTTAATACAACGTCTTATTTTTCATGTAAAACACCTTTCGTGTATAACAGACCTTAATCATGTATCTCATGGAAGGAAACATGCTTTATTATAACTTTTTAAACTGAACATGCACAAAACGCTGTTTTAAGGGATTTGTAAATCAAACACACCTTACTTTAAGAAAGACAAAATTATAAAGAATGAATCACAGTCACATGACTCAAAACCGAAAAAAAATACTGACAAATTCGAACTAGTTTTTATTTAATTGAAATTACTCAAGGTAATTGAAATTACCTTGACTAATTTTTATTAAATTGAAAGAATCGTAAGACTCGCTGAATAACGTCGAAATTCAAATTACTACAATTCATTCAGAAAAGCACAATTCAACCAATAAAGCGTTATAACTAACTTCTTATAAATGTTTGACGATAAATATGTGTCTAATATATTTTTGATGAATGTTATATTTAAGTGATAAAAAATGTTTAGTTTTAAGATTTTAACTGCATACAATTTAAAAGTTTAACCTTATATATTCTGATATTTATATATATATACATTAATATAAGAAATCACAGTTAATTGGAGAATCTCGTATGTTATCATATAAAATCGAATGTATTATTATACAATTTTAACATTTAACTCAAAACTGTTAACAATACTAAAAATGAATTTAACTATTTTTCATCAAAAATATAAATTATAATATCTAATAATGTTTAATGCATCCAACAATCCAATTATTCAAATTCCAATCTATTATTGAGAAAAAAGTTATTACTTATATGAATTTAAATTTATATACATTTAATAAGTAATTTTAGATTTCTTCATATAATTGATTTTATAATTAGTTTTTAATATAAATTTATTTTGTTCTTTGTCAGAAGAACAAACTTTAACTAAAGATTAGTGCTTTAAATTGAGATTTAAACTCCTTCACTCTTTTAAAATTTAAATTGTATTTTAACACTTAATTTACTGTCGTATTATTCTCTAATTCTTACTTTTTTTACCGAGACGTTTATTTTAATGTTTTAAGGACGAGAAAATTCTTTATAGCTAATAGCTTATTTACATAATTTAGTAGTCAACGCCCTTTTTTATTTAATCCCTGCCATTAACTTTAGTTAACAATTTTTTTTTCTTTTCTAACTATATGATCACTGAAGAAAGCTAATTCAAATGTTTATAAAATGGTATATCATACTTCAGAAATTGAAAATTGTTTCAATCATACACATGTGAACATTTTCAGAATTAATTAACAGTAATTTCAATTTTGAATATGTTATAAGCTGAATGTAATTCTGTATGTCGTATAATTTTATTTTAAAATTATGATTAAGAACTCTACTAATGAATTTAAAGTTAATTTATTGTTTATAATAAATCAAGATATTTGTAATAGTTTTTATTGTGAATATACACTATAAAAATAATATATCTTCGTAAATTAGAACTTACGAAATGAATGAAACGAACGAATGAACGAAATGAAATCTCTATGAATGAATGATTTTGTATAACTATTACGTTATAGAATTATTTTATAAATTCTTTATTCAATAACGTTACATAAATTAAACATTTTTTATTTTTTTAAATTTTTGATTTATATTGTAAAGTTTTATTTTATAAAAAGTAATTGCACTTTTTAGAAATAAAAAGATGTTATATTATTAATTTCCTCATTGACAACTAAAAGCATACAATTCTTTATACTGTTCAAAATCGCCCAGCTTGTCCTTTTTGCACCTTGTGCCGCAAAACCCAAACAACTACTGATCAAAATAGGCAAGTAATACAAAAATACGTAAATATTAAACAATATTACTTACTTTGGAATGTTATCCTTTTCCTGATCTGAAATTAAAGATAAAGATTCTTTATCCTTGATTTCAAAAATACATATATAAATTCTAGTGCTTAAAATTATCAGTCTATTCAGACAATTATTTTGAAAAGCTCAAACGTATAACTCGAATGTAACTGGTATTCAAAATAATGATGTATTCTAACTCTTGCATTTTATATTCATCATAGAACTGTTCAAATTCAAATAGTTGCAAAAAATACACATGGAGATGAAAGTAGCAAAATATTATTTACATAGATAATTATATATATTTATTTTATTTATAATTTCTTAAGAAATTGAAAAATATAGTATATTTTTTTAGTTTTATGTAAAGTTAAAATGTAGTTAGAGTTAAAATTTATCCCGATACTATTAATTAACATACTTTAAAGAACCCAAGCATCAAGTTACAAATATAGAAGAATAATATACACAGCCATTTAATTATGAAATACTTTCAGTAAACAAACATATATTGGATTTAACTAAATGACTGAACAAACACAAATTTAATATATCATAAAGTGTTCAATTACATATATTAAATAATTTTAAAAAAACATTTGCTTAAATGTAAGTTAAGTATCAGAAAGAAAAAATAAATTTTAATTAGACGTTCAAACGAAAATATTTTAGAACTGGTTTCATTGATCACGTTTTAAGTATAAGTAAATTTCAATTGAATAAATTAAAATAAAACCTACTCTGTAATTTCTCACCTGATTTCATATACAGATGATTTGATACTCAGATATTTCTTCAGAACAGATTTATTAATTATTTAATTTTTATAGATGATATAATAATACTGTTTTCAAAATATAATAATAAAAGACAAATCAACAAACTAAATAATGAAAAATATAATTTCTAAAGATATAAGTTTTTTCTAAATATCAGCAAATCATTGAAAAATAAAAATATTAGTCAATAAATAGTTCTGAAAATGTTTATACAAATAAAATTTATTCTAAATGGGGATACACGCATTTTATGATTTAATTAAAATATATTATTATGTCATATATTTTGATAACAATTCATATATTCGTTATATATTAAAAGAAAACGTAAAAGAGAACCTGCAAGTTAGGCATATTGCTTTCAAATTAGGGCTGTTAAAGCAGAGTATGTTTTGTACACCGTTACTCATTTGTACAGTTTTGTACTTGCGAATAATCATGTGGCCATCGTTGATATTTCATTTTAAATATGATTATTTGCTCTTATTTTAATATCAATCACTACTTGAAATAAAGTGTATAATTCAGTTCTTCTCGTCAGCTTTAGGAAAGCATTATATGATTCCACTATTTGTTAGGTTTGATTGAAAAAAATGTTTTTTTTAAATAGTCAAAAATATCATTTCGCCTTTAACTTAATAAGAAGTGTTTGCATTATGACAATGGCATGTAAGGGATACATCAGATTCTTCAATTTGATAAAGCTTCCATTTATTGCATTCAAGAATAAAAATTCTGATTTGTTCAAAGTATGCTATTATTCAATTATTATCATGGAATTTATTATCAAGTTGTAACGCAGACATGAGCATTATAGGTTTCATGTCATTGATATTATTTCTCTAGTTATATAAAATGAAACACTTTAAATAAGAAGATTACTGAATTAATTTCTAAAATTATGATAGGGGTACATAAGTCAAAAAATTAATTGAATGAATGTGAAGTCTTTAGTCCGAGGCTATTAAACAAAGAAAATATTTCTTTTCTTAATTTGTTGTTTTTTAAAAAGGTGTTTGGAATATCCAGATATTTTTCTTAATTTAAAAGGTACTTTGAAAAGTTGTTTTGAAAAGTCATTTCGTAATTGGGAATATATTTTAAAATGTAAGAGTATATACTAAATTGCAATAGCGACATCAATTTTATTTACATAAACATTTTGTCCAGAAAATGTGATATTTTTATTATCGTATGAAGTCTTGTAATATATGCAAATCAACATAACTATGAAAATTGCCTTAAGAAAACAGGATATTTAGTTTTAATAACCGTACATTAATATATTAGATTCAAATTACATTCTATTTAGTAGAAAAATATACAAATAGAATTACTAATTCTTTATAATTAAATTTACGAGTCAAACAAACTTATTAAAATAGTCAAAATATTTCTTATACTATTCTGCATATATTTGTAACGTAATCATATTTTCTAAAAAGTATAATGATTTAAAATCAAACGTAGTATTTAATATCACAATGAGAGAATATTTTTAAACTATCGCAAACAAATAAAAATATTTGATTTCAATTACATAGCTTTATTTATAAAACATATTCACGCATACTGTGAGAAATGCATATTCATAAAGTTATAAAATAAAATTTTTTATTCAATTCTTCAAAGATCGAAATAATTTTCGTAAAAATAATTATTGCTATGAACTTTATTAAAAAATGCAATGGTTGCTATAATAACTGAGCTGAAAAAGTCATTTTATCTTGCGAAAAATTAAATCATATTCATATGCATTGTATTTTATTTTTGAGGCTACAAAAAGTAGAAACCTTCTTTAAACTGCTTATACAGCTGGAAATGATAGTCATGAAAAGATGTTTTAAAAATAGATCTCTCAATCAAAGGAACTCTTTCACGATACGCTTTTCTATTTGATTACGTAAGTGAATGCTGCCTTCATAATTTCAACTTAGTCAGCCGATTTCGCCGGAAATTGTTTACTCCTTGCTCATCAATTCTTTTCATAGAATATAAGATTTTGTTTTAAATTACCCTTTTACCATATCTTCTATTTTATATATTTAAAATTTCTAAGAAATGTTAAAAATGTGAAAAGCTGATTAAGTAAAACCTCCTAAGGTGGGTGGTTTTATTTCAATGTTATATAAGCAAATTGTAATCTATTACAGAGAGTAGTGCACATATTTTTAAATTATGACGTTTTTCAGCAATAATAATAGCCAATTATATGAAACATATAGGTTCTTAATTATTTATAAAAACATGGCTATGTGCATCCCTTGTGTAATTTTTACTTTATATTTTTAAGCATATAAATTTGCTGCCATATTTAAATCAACAAAAATGAAGTTTATTTTATTCTTACAATGGAATTATAAGGGAATAGTATTTTATTCTTACAATGGAATTACAAGGGAATAGTATTTTATTCTTACAATGGAATTACATTTTAAACAACTCGGTTTCACTCATTTTTTTTTAATAAATTATATATGTACATAATTAATTTTCAGAGTACATACTTTTATATCTTGTGAACGTGGTTAGAATTTTTATATTAATTTCTCCCAAAATAGTACAGAAAAAATGTGAATGGTAAATTATTTGCATTGTTTATTATTATTTCCACGTCAAAATTCTTAGAATTGGAAATATTTACTTTTTGCTTATATCTCATTCAATTATATAAGATTCCAAAAGTCATATTTTGATGCCAAAAATGTTTAAACTGATTTCAAAATTCATTCATTTTTCCTGACACTTATGATTACTTGTATAGATCTTTTTTTAGTAATATTCTCTTTAAAAAAATGTTTAGTCTAGAAATTATTTTCTATGCAAAATATTGCATGTTATTAAAATATACTATTCTGTTTGATATGTAATTCTATTAAATTGTTCAATTTAACTATTCAAATCCATATTAAATTTTCTGTCTGCGTGAAAAAAATTTTCTTTTAGTTTTTTAAAATTACTAGATTTTTAGTTATTTGTATTTATCTACACCCTATTTTTTACATATTAAACTTTATTTCTAATTTTTCTCTTAAATTTTTCAATTATTAAAAAGTAATTTTTTAAACATTAATCCGAATATGATCTAAATTTTAAATTATTTCAAAATTTGAAAAAAAAATTCCAAAACAAAGATAAAAAATTCTGTTCTAAATCTACTGAAATGATATTAGTACAATTACCGCTTAGTAATTTATTCATCCTTGTTTAAGTCATTTTACTTAATTTAACAAAAAAAATTATCCTTATTATGAAAACTTTTTATCCACTTTTTATCGTATCTAAATAGACAATGGTTTTAGTTAACCCGTTACCGCCCAGTGATCTATTTTTAGATCACTTCCCAATCGAAATTCCCTGTGAAAATGATATCTTTTAAGTATCTCGTATTGACATTTACTTGTTTTCTTACACATGTGGCTGCATCCCAAAATGAGATTTGAAGTATTCTTTCCCAGAACAGTCCAACAGCTAGCGTCTAATGTTCGCTATTTTGAAGTTTCAAAGTGCAGTATTCGATTTTGTATCCAACAGAAAAAATAATTTAAAATAAGTTATACTTTTCTTAAGTGTTTTACATTTTCAATACCTCTTTAATAATTTTGGCTTATTTATATTAGAAAAATAATGTTGTTTTTATTATTAAAATTTAAGTTTAAACATGCTGATCTATAAATAGATCGCTGGGCGTTTGAGTAGCTAATGCCATTTTTCCCCCACTTCATTTCTTTCAAAATATCTCAGCTTAATCAAAGAAGAGTTAGAATCTATGTTTTCTTAAGAAATAGCGCCTGATATAACTGCTTTACCGTCTTATGGGAATGGGTTAACTTCTGAAACACCAAAAGAACCACTTAGAATACTAGTGGTGAAAAAATGTTACAACCTATAGAGCGAGGAATAGCTCTTTCTTACAACCAGTAATTGATCCTAACACCCACATCATTTTTGACAATTTTTTCAATTCTTATAATCTGATGGTCGAATTAAAAACACAAGGATTGAAAGCCATGTACACAATTAGAAACAATAGAACAAATTTTTGTCCTTTCCTGCCTGATAAAATATTAGAAAGAAAATATCGTGATTCTTATGACTACAATTTCGACGAAAAAAAACGAGATAACTATAGTTAAATGGAAGGATAAAAAGTTTTTAAAAACAGTTAAAAACTTTGATTAAATAAAGCCCTTAATCCAAATCTCAAGGCATCAAAAAGGTTGAAAGAAAAATCCCAAATTTTGAAACCTAATAATATTTACCAGTATAACAAAATAGGGGTGGAGTCGAGCAGCATGACTGGCTCTTAGAAAAACACACAATTGAGAACCGTGCCAAAAAATTGTTATGGGCATTATTTACTAGTTATCTCGACAGGGCTATAATAAATATGTATATTATATTAAATTTATTAAATTGCGAAATGAAAAGTATAAAACATCCGATTATGTATCGCCGTTACTTACCTCAAACTGGGAACAAATTCTAATAAAGTCATTGGAAGACCTCTGATGATGTCATCAAAATCAAAAGTAAGTGACTCTGTGGGTTTAGATAAAAAAAGATCATGTTATAAGAAACAGACGAAACCAAAGAAGATGCCATTTTCAAAACTGTAACTGTAGACCTTTTACGTTTTGACAAAATGCAATGTAACCCGCTGTCTTAAATGTTTTCCATTATATCACACTTAACTTTTACAAATTTTCTATATAAAATTTTAATTATGTAAGTTTACATCAATAAAATAATATTTTCCCTTTTAAATCTCATTAGTTGTTTTTAAGTTAACATCAGTTTCATTTTTCCCCATAAATTTGTAATTTTTTAACTTTAAAATCACAGGAAAGTTACTTGGTCTTTTACTAACATAAGCGCCCGGCGATTTATTTATAGATCACCTATAATCTAAGCTTCTAATTACAGAAAATGGATATAAATTCATAATTACTCTATTTATTATGTATGAATTGTAATTTAAAAATACTTTTCAAAAATTTCAATTTTGAAGTAATTTGGGCGTTAACGGGTTAAAGCAAGAGCATTATAATTCGGAAAATATGAGCTAAATTTAAGTCATCTATAATACAAGAACTATGTTTAGATTCATTTAAGTCAAGTGTCATTATACAACATTGAACATATTAAAGCTTTATTTATCAACACAGTTAGCCATTTATATTTATAACTTTTGTACACTTACTTGAAATAAGTTAATTATATTTTTCTTTAAATATATGTTTCCTTTGAATTTATAAGTACAACTGTTATAAGGAAACTATAATTTTTCTTTGAAACTTCCAGAAATATATTCGCTTGCATCAAAAGTAATTTCATAATAAAAGTATTCATCAGTTTTCTTGAACATTCACTCATATTCCTATACTTATTTTTCAGACTCAATTGACAAAGAAAAATGCAAATCTTGAAAACACATTAATGATAATGTGAGAAATCAAAAGATTTCTAGCATTAATTAAATGCATTTAAATATAACACAGTATTAATGAAAAATATACTCTTACGTATGTTTTAGAACAGAATGGTTTTAGATACCTTTTTATGTTTATATAGATGATATTTCAAATATATATATATATATATATATATATATATATATATATTTGAAATATCATCTATATAAACATAAAAAGGTATCTAAAACCATTCTGTTCTAAAACATACGTAAGAGTATGTTTTTCATAAATAATGTGTTATATTTAAATGCATTTAATTAATGCTAGAAATCTTTTGATTTCTCACATTATCATTAATGTGTTTTCAAGATTTGCATTTTTCTTTGTCAATTGAGTCTGAAAAATAAGTATAGGAAATATGAGTGAATGTTCAAGAAAACTGATGTACTTTTATTGTGAAATTACTTTTGATGCAAGCGAATATATTTCTGGAAGTTTCAAAGAAAAATTATAGTTTCCTTATAACAGTTGTACTTATAAATTCAAAGGAAACATATATTTAAAGAAAAAAATTATAATTAACTTATTTCAAGTAAGTGTACAAAAGTTATAAATATAAATGGCTAACTGTGTTGATAAATAAAGCTTTAACATGTTCAATGTTGTATAGTGACACTTGACTTAAATCAATCTAAACATAGTTCCTGTATTATAGATGACTTAAATTTAGCTCATATTTTCCGAATTATAATGCTCTTGCTTTAACCCGTTAACGCCCAAATTACTTCAAAATCGAAATTTTTGAAAAGTATTTTTAAATTACAATTCATACATAATAAATAATGAATTTATATCCATTTTCTGTAATTAGAAACTTAGATTATAGGTGATCTATAAATAAATCGCCGGGCGCTTATGTTAGTAAAAGACCAAGTAACTTTTCTGTGATTTTAAAGTTAAAAAATTACAAATTTATGGGGAAAAATGAAATTGATGTTAACTTAAAAACAACTAATGAGATTTAAAAGGGAAAATATTATTTTATTGATGTAAACTTACATAATTAAAATTTTATATAGAAAATTTGTAAAAGTTAAGTGTGATATAATGGAAAACATTTCAGACAGCGGGTTACATTGCATTTTGTCAAAACGTAAAAGGTCTACAGTTACAGTTTTGAAAATGGCATCTTCTTTGGTTTCGTCTGTTTCTTATAACATGATCTTTTTTATCTAAACGCACAGAGTCACTTACTTTTGATTTTGATGACATCATCAGAGGTCTTCCAATGACTTTATTAGAATTTGTTCCCAGTTTGAGGTAAGTAACGGCGATACATAATCGGATGTTTTATACTTTTCATTTCGCAATTTAATAAATTAATTATAATATACATATTTATTATAGCCCTGTCGAGATAACTAGTAAATAATGCTCGTAACAATTTTTTGGCACGGTTCTCAATTGTGTGTTTTTCTAAGAGCCAGTCATGCTGCTCGACTCCACCCCTATTTTGTTATACTGGTAAATATTATTAGGTTTCAAAATTTGGGATTTTTTTTTCAACCTTTATGATGCCTTGAGATTTGGATTAAAGGCTTTATTTAATCAAAGTTTTTCACTGTTTTTAAAAACTTTTTATCCTTCCATTTAACTATAGTTATCTCGTTCTTTTCGTCGAAATTGTAGTCATAAGAATCACGATATTTTCTTTCTAATATTTTATCAGGCAGGAAAGGGCAAAAATTTGTTCTATTGTTTCTAATTGTGTACATGGCTTTCAATCCTTGTGTTTTTAATTCGACCATCAGATTATAAGAATTGAAAAAAATTGTCAAAAATGATGTGGGTGTTAGGATCAATTACTGGTTGTAAGAAAGAGCTATTCCTCGCTCTATAGGTTGTAACATTTTTTCACCACTAGTATTCTAAGTTGTTCTTTTGGTGTTTCAGAAGTTAACCCATCCCCATAAGACGGTAAAGCAGTTATATCAGGCGCTATTTCTTAAGAAAACATAGATTCTAACTCTTCTTTGATTAAGCTGAGATATTTTGAAAGAAATGAAGTGGGGGAAAAATGGCATTAGCTACTCAAACGCCCAGCGATCTATTTATAGATCAGCATGTTTAAACTTAAATTTTAATAATAAAAACAACATTATTTTTCTAATATAAATAAGCCAAAATTATTAAAGAGGTATTGAAAATGTAAAACACTTAAGAAAAGTATAACTTATTTTAAATTTTTTTTTTCTGTTGGATACAAAATCGAAAACTGCACTTTGAAACTTCAAAATGGCGAACATTAGACGCTAGCTGTTGGACTGTTCTGGGAAAGAATACTTCAAATCTCATTTTGGGATGCAGCCACATGTGTTTTCAAATTATTTCAAAATTTTTTTTCAAATTTTGAAATAATTTAAAATTTAGATCATATTCGGATTAATATTTAAAAATTACTTTTTAATAATTGAAAACTTTAGAAAAATTAGAAATAAAGTTTAATATGTAAAAAATAGGGTGTAGATAAATACAAATAACTAAAAATCTAGTAATTTTAAAAAACTAAAAGAAAATTTTTTTCACGCAGACGGAAAATTTAATATGGATTTGAATAGTTAAATTGAACTATTTAATAGAATTACATATCAAACAGAATAGTATATTTTAATAACATGCAATATTTTGCATGCAAAATAATTTCTAACCTAAGCAAATTTTTAAAGAGAATATTACTATAAAAAGATCTATACAAGTAACCATAAGTGTCAGAAAAAAAGAATCAATTTATAAATCAGTTTAAACATTTTTGGTATCTAAATATGACTTTTGGAATCTTATATAATTGAATGAGATATAAGCAAAAAGTAAATATTTCCAATTCTAAGAATTTTGACGTGGAAAATTAATGAAATGATAATAAACTATTCAAAAAATTTACCATTGACATTTTTCTGTACTGTTTTGGGGGAAATTAATATAAAAATTTTAATCATTTTCACAAGATATGAAAGTAAGTACTCTGAAAATTAATTATGTACATATATAATTTATTAAAAAAACTGAGTGAAACTGAGTTGTTCCATTGTAATTCCATTTGTAAGAATAAAATAAACTTCATTTTTGTTGATTTAAATATGGTAGCAAATATATATGCTTAAAAAAATAAAGTAAAAATTACACAAGGGATGCACTTAGCCATGTTTTTATAAATAATTAAGAACTTATATGTTTCATAGAATTGGCTATTATAATTGCTGAAAAACGTCATAATTTAAAAATATGTGCACTACTCTCTGTAATAGATTACAATTTGCTTACATAACATTGAAATAAAACCACCCACCTTAGGAGGTTTAACTTAATCAGCTTTTCACATTTATAACATTTCTTAGAAATTTTAAATATATAAAATAGAAGATATGGTAAAAGGGTAATTTAAAACAAAATCGTATATTCTATGAAAAGAATTGATGAGCAAGGAGTAAACAATTTCCGGCGAAATCGGCTGACTAAGTTGAAATTATGAAGGCAGCATTCACTTACGTAATCAAATAGAAAAGCGTATCGTGAAAGAGTTCCTTTGATTGAGAGATCTATTTTTAAAACATCTTTTCATGACTATCATTTCCAGCTGTATAAGCAGTTTAAAGAAGGTTTCTACTTTTTGTAGCTTTAAAATAAAATACAATGCATATGAATATGATTTAATTTTTCGCAAGATAAAATGATTTTTTTCATCTCAGATATTATAGCAACCACTGCATTTCTTAATAAAGTCCATAGCAATAATTATTTTTACAAAAATTATTTCAACCTTTAAAGAATTGAATAGAAAATATTTATTTTATAATTTAATGAATGAGCATTTTTCGCAATACGCGTGAATATGTTTTATAAATAAAGCTTTGTAATCGAAATAAAACATTTTTATTGATTTGCGATAGTTTAAATGTACTCTTAGTGATATTAAATACTACGCTTGATTTTAAAACATTATATTTTTTATTTAGAAAATATGGTTACGTTAATAATATATGCAGAATAGTATAAGGAAAATTTTGACTTTTTTTAATAAAATTGTTTGGTAAATTTAATTTTAAAAAATTAGTAGTTCCATTTTTTTTTATATTTTTATAACTATATAGATAGGAATTTGAATCCAATGTATTAATTTACAATTATTAAAATTAAATATCTAGTTTTCTTAAGGCAATTTCGATAGTTATGTTTATTTGCATATGTTACAAGATTTCATATAAAAATTTCTGGACAAAAAGTTTATGAAAATAAAATTGATGTCACTAGTGCAATTTAGTATATACTGATACATTTTAAAATATATTATCCAATTACGAAATGTCTCTTCAAAATATCTTTTAAATTAAAAAAAGTAGCTGGATATTCTAAACACCTCTTAAAAAAACAACAAATTAAAAAATATATATATCTGCTTTGTTTAATAGCCTCGGACTAAAGATTTCAAATTCATTCATTTAATTTTTTCACTTATGTATAATGCCCCCTTTCATGATTTTAGAACTTCATTCAGTAATCTTATTTATAGTGTTTTTTTTAATATCTAGAGATTTAATATCAAGGTATTGTATCCTATAATGTTCATGTCTGCGTTACAATTTTATAATAAAATCCATGATAATAATTTGATAAAACCATACTTTGAATAAATTAGCATTTTTATTCTTGAATGTAATAAATGAAAGCTTCATTAAATTGAAGCATCTTATGTATCCCTTGCATGCCTTTGTCATAATGTAAGCACTTCTAATCAAGTTAAAGAAGAAATGATATTATTGACTATTTAAAAAAAACCAAACATTTTTTTCAGTCAAATCTAACAGATAGTGCAATCATATAATGCTTTCCTAAAGCTGATGAGAGGATCTGAATTATACACTTTATTTCAAGTAATGATTGATATTAAATTTAGAGCAAATAATCATATTTAAAATGAAATATCAACGATGATCACATGATTATTCACAAGTACAAAGCTGTATAAATGAGTAACAGTGTACAAAACATACTCTGCTTTACCAACCCTAATTTGAAATATGCCTAATTTATGGGTACTCTCTTACGTTTTCTTTTAATATACCATGAATATATGAATTGTTATCAAAATATACGACATAATAATACATTTTGCTTAAATAATAAAATGCTAGCATCCTCATTTAGAATAAATTTTATTTGTATAAATATTTTCAGAATTATTTATTGACTAATATTTTATTTTTCATTCATTTTCTGGCATTTAGAAAAAACTTTAGAATCTTTAGAAATTATATTTTTCATCATTAAGTTTGTCGATGTGTCTTCTATTATTGTCTTTTGTGAACAATATTATTATATCTTCTGTAAAAATTAAATAATGTGTAAATCTGTTCTAAAGAAATAATTGAGTATCAAATCATCTGTATTTGAAATCATGTAAGAAATTACAGAGTAAGTTTTATTTAGATTTATTCATTTGAAATTTACTTATACTTAAAACATGATCAATGAAACCAGTTCTAAAATATTTTCGTTTGAACGTCTAATTAAAATTTATTTTTTCTTTCTGATACTTAACTTACATTTAATCACATGTTTTTTATAATTATTTAATATATGTATTTGAACACTTTATGATATATTAAATTTATGTTTGTTCAGTCATATAGTTAAATCCAATATGTGTTTGTTTACTGAAAGTATTTCATAATTAAATGGCTGTGTATTATATTCTATATTTGTAACTTGATTCATGGGGAAATTAATGTTTGTTGATTAATAGTGTCTGCATAAATTTTAATTTTAATTACAACTTAACTTTACATAAAACTCAAAAAATATGCTATATTTTTCAATTCTTAAAAATTTATAAATAAAAATAAATATCTATAATTATCTACGTAAATAATATTTTGCAACTTTCATCTCCATGTGTGTGCGTAATTATTTGAATTTGAACAGTTCTATGATGAATATAAAATGCAAAAATTAGAATACATTATTATTTTGAATATCAATTACATTCGAGTTATACGTTTGAGCTTTTCAAAATTATTGTATAAAAATACTGGTAGTTTTAAGCACTAGAACTTATAAATGTATTTTTAAAATCAAGGATAAAGAATCCTTATTTTAATTCCATATCAGGAAAAGGATAACATTCCAAAGCAAGCAATAATGTTTAATATTTACGTATTTTTATATTACTTGTCTATTTTGAACAGTAGTTGTTTGGGTTTTGCGGCGCAAGGTCCAAAAAGCACAAGCTGCGCCAGTTTGAACAGTAGAAAGAATTGTATGATTTTAGTTGTCAATAAGGAAATTAATAATATAACATCTTTTTATTTCTAAAAAGTGCAATTATTTTTTTATAAAATAAAACATTACAATATAAATCAAAAATTTAAAAAAAATAAAAAATATTTAATTTATGTAACGTTATTGAATAAAGAATTTATTAAATAATTCTATAACGTAATAGTTATACAAAATCATTCATTCATAGAGATTTCATTTCGTCCATTCGTTAGTTTCATTCGAACGAATGGACGAAATGATATATCTTAGTAAATAATATAAATAGAAATAATATATCTTAGTAATAATATATCTTAGTAAATTAGAACTTACATAGAAATAATATATCTTAGTAAATTAGAAATAATATATCTTAGTAAATTAGAACTTACATTCATTTCGTAAGTTCTAATTTACTAAGATATATTATTTTTATAGAGTATATTCACAATAAAAACTATTACAAATATCTTGATTTATTATAAACAATAAATTAACTTTAAATTCATTAGTAGAGTTCTTAATCATAATTTTAAAATAAAATTATACGACATACAGAATTACTTTCAGCTTATAACATATTCAAAATTGAAATTACTGTTAATTAATTCTGAAAATGTTCACATGTGTATGATTCAAACAATTTTCAATTTCTGAAGTATGATATACCATTTTATACAAATTTGAATTAGCTTTCTTCAGTGATCATATAGTTAAAAAAGAAAAAAAAATTGTTAACTAAAGTTAATGGCAGGGATTAAATAAAAAAGGGCGTTGACTACTAAATTATGTAAATAAGCTATTAGCTATAAAGAATTTTCTCGTCCTTAAAACATTAGAATAAACGTCTCGGTAAAAAAAGTAAGAATTAGAGAATAATACGACAATAAATTAAGTGTTAAAATACAATTTAAATTTTAAAAGAGTGAAGGAGTTTAAATCTGAATTTAAAGCAGTAATCTTTAGTTAAATTTTGGTCTTCTGACAAAGAAAAAAAATAAATTTATGTTAAAAACTAATTATAAAATCAATTATATGATGAAATCTAAAATTACAAATTAAATGTATATAAATTTAAATTCATATAAGTAGTATCTTTTTTCTCAATAATAGATTGGATTTTGAATAATTGGATTGTTGGATGCCTTAAACAATATTAGATATTATAATTTATATTTTTGATGAAAAATAGTTAAATTCATTTTTGGTATTGCTAACAGTTTTGAGTTAAATGTTAAAATTGTATAATAGTACTTTCGATTTTATATGATAACATACGAGATTTTGCAATTAACTGTGATTTCTTATATTAATGTATATATATAAATATCAGAATATATAAGGTTAAACTTTTAAATTGTATACAGTTAAAATCTTAAAACTAAACATTTTTTATCACTTAAATATAATATTTATCAAATATATATTAGACACATAATTATCGTCAAACATTTATAAGAAGTTACTTATAACGCTTTATTGGTTGAATTGTGCTTTTCTGAATGAATTGTAGTAATTAGAACTTCGACGTTATTCAGCGAGTCTTATTATTCTTTCAATTTAATAAAAATTAGTAGAGGTAATTTCGATTACCTTGAGTAATTTCAATTAAATAAAAACTAGTTTGAATTTGTCAGTATTTTTTTTCGGTTTTGAGTCATGTGACTGTGATTCGTTCTTTATAATTTTGTCTTTCTTAAAGTAAGGTGTGTTTGATTTACAAATCCCTTAAAACAGCGTTTTGTGCATGTTCAGTTTAAAAAGTTATAATAAAGCATGTTTCCTTCCATGAGATACATGATTAAGGTCTGTTATACATGAAAGGTGTTTTACATGAAAAATAAGACGTTGTATTAACTTAATCAAAAGATGTAATGTAAATATTATGTAAATAATATTTTAAATAAAAATATACAGTTTTATTCAGCTATTATGCTATTCACTTTGGAGGACCTCTCTCTTTCTCTCATGGTTAGCATTATAAGTTATACATTTGTATGTTTATAGTATTTTATCATTTCTATAAAAATTATAAAATGGAACTTAAAATTAAAAGTTAAAAAGTTTTATTATTTTTATGATGATTACTAATTTAGTTTTTTCATGTAGGACATAATTAATTTTAAATTTTGTTTTTTTTAAGCATGTAGCATCTTCCCACATATGAAGCTCGTATTTTATCTAGTACAAGAAATAATTATAACTATTGTTATTTAAAACGTACACTTTTTCTAAATGTAGTCTTAAAATGTGTATTAAGTAAAAAAAATCATAATTTACAAGCGTTCCTAAAAAAAAGAAAGCATATAAAACCCAAAAAAGCATAAAACAAGATTTAAACTATTAGGAATCCTAATAATGTAAGACAAAGAATCAGTTATAGTAAAGTAAGCAAAAAGCAATATCAATTAATATTCGATTAGGGTTTTCATTCAGTTTCTCTCAAAACTTAAAAGTTTTAATCGCTTGAGTTAGATCGAATCTACTTTATTGTGATTGACTTGTCTTTGATTACAAAGAAGTCTTTCTAATCACACCTTCATTTAGAGAGCTCTTTGTACTTTTAAGTTGCTTTATTCACACCACTTTGACTTTCCAAATTTTTTTTACCTTAGCATTCGAAGTTCTGAAGTAGTTTCTAACGAAGAGCTTAATGTCAATTAAGTGAAACGACTTCTGCAATATTTAATTAGTGTGGATAAAAACTACAAAGTAATTTTCTACCGTAGTTGTCAGGTATATGCAAACAAAGATCTTGGTAAAATGACACTATAGAAAATGTTCTTAAAGTTTATATAAATGTTTTTTTACGAATTATTAAGTAATACATAAATTATTGAATAATTTTTATTTATTGCGAATTGAAAAATATTATTCCCTCTCAACATTTTTCAGTAAATGTTATCCCCAATAAATCTATAAAATTATATTAAACACAATAATTCATAAAGAAATTACTAAAATGTTTCCAACATAACATAATTTTATTATTTGAAATATCTTTTGATAAGAAATGTATTAAACTCATATTTGGAAGAGAAATATAATTCAACAAATGTTTTAATTTATTTCTGCGAGAAAAATTTTAATATATTGTATTGCTAATAATTTTTTAATAAAGCAAATAAAAAATTTTAATTAAAAAATCAATGACAATTTAATGATATTAATAAACTATAAGTTTTGTGCAGAATAACTTGTAAATTCACTATATACAGATGACAAAGAATGTAGAAAATAACAAAGAAATTCTTAAATTCCAAAGTAACCTTAAAGTACAATGAAATTGTAAACACAGATCTTCTTATTATTAGACTTATAACTAAGGTTTATTCACTAAATTAGGGACAACGTAAATTAGTGACTGTCATCTTTAAGAAGAAACAGGAATTACTTTTGATTATTACGTCGTAGACAACAGTAATTAGTTTTAAATCTCAAAAATACTAATGAAGGGCGTGAAATAAAAGTGAGAAGAGTAAACTATAAGTAAAGCAGGTCAGAATAGTGATAAAATGGAAAGAAGATAAAAACAAAATCACAATGGTTAAGAAATTGAATATTTGATGCAAATTTACCATTTGCTATTATAAATGAAATCAGTGAAAGATAAATGGTCTGATAAATTTTCAAATTACTAGATATTACTAATTAATTAGCAATCAGGATGCTTATTTGAAAGAAAACTGAATTACAAATATTGAAATAAAACTCAATTAACTGACTTTATTTATGAAACAAAAAACTTTTGTCAATAATTAGTGATATTTCAAATATCTGTAATTTAAGAACACTTTATATATCAAGTCATGTATGTGCTAGAAATTATTCTAGTTAAAGTTAATGCGCGAATTCAAATATTACATAATAACTTATTTGCTGTGGCTAAATAAATGAAAGATTCATTGGCGATGAGACTTGTTTTTAAACAGATACTTCCAATGATGTATTGTAAAATAAATATAAATAAAATAGAGACTTATTATAAATAACAATGAACAAAATATAACTAGAAGTTTTAATTCATGAATTTTTATTTTTAATATCAAAGCAAATACAATGTTCAACTAACTAAAATTTGGTAGTTTCAAAAAAATCCATACAATTTTCATTCAATTAGCAATTAATTATTTGTTAATTCACAAACACAAAACAATGAATTCATGTTTAATAGACTCTGCTGTGTAATTTCTACATATTGAATGATTTCCATCTTTCTGAGAAAATGAATACGAAAGCAAATTTTGATATGCATGAAACTTAGATTGGAAGGCAAAGTATCTGAACTTATTAAAATATTGAAATGAGTTGTATATTTGGCCACCTCTTTAATCTTGTTCTTTCCTTGTGAATATGCACTCAATTTTATCAGACTATAGATTAGCTTATTAAGATATTCATATAAACTAAAAATTTTCAAAATATTGTCTCAAAGTCATTTAAAGTCATTTGTTCTGAAAGAAATCCTTCCTTAAAAAGCTTTATTTGATGATATTTTCTAATTTTACTTTGAATTATGTAATACTATGATATCATTTTGTAAATTGTCATAATGGTATATAATTGTTATAAACTTTTTGAATATGTTATTTAAATAAGGAAAATAACATATGCCACACACAGGTAATCCAAAATATTGTTTTCTTACTTATGATCATTAAGTTTTACATCACAGATAAAAATGTGAAAATAGAAGTAATTTGTAAATCTTTATCTTATATTTAACATTTTTTTACATGACATCTTTCAATATCTCTTAATTTTTATTATTTATGCTGAAAAGTAACCGTAGTTACCAAAATTGTAATACTTGAATGAGGTTCATTTTCAAAGATTTCTGTTTAAGAAACAAAATGAATTAATCCTTAAATTTTTATAATAGTTTTCACTGGTTACGTATATCGTAAAGCAAACGACATAAAAGGAGCCGGAGAGGAAACACATGTTTTATTGTACAGTAAATTCAATAACAATTCTTCTCGGCAATAGTGTTTGAAATACTAAAAAAAGGAAATATATAAAAATTGTAATACAATGAGAAAAGGGCCATAAAGAAATAAAACGAGACATTTCAACGTGGCACCTGAAAACTGCAGGAAAAGTTTATAGCAGTTTTACATCCCAGGGTCCTTTTTTCCCTTAGGATGAATGGGTTGTTCCTGTAATACAAAAATGTTCTCTTTTGTATTTGTGTGTGGCCAATCAAGGATTTGGAAAGGAGATTTTTGACCATAGTTACGTATTAATTTTATGATAAAAAAATAACCAATAGAAATGGGAGGAGATTGAATACAACTATAAAGTAAAGGAGTTGAATCGGGAAAAAGGAGAAATAGACCAAGCCTCCGATGAGAGAAAGATAGAGAGATATAGAGAAATAGACCATGCCTCCGATGATAGAGAGAAAGAGAAAAAGAGATGGAACAGACATACTACAGTTAGAGACAGAAGAAGCCTCGGATCACAGAGATGAAGCAAGCCTAAAATTAGAAAGATAAAACAAACCAGTTCACGGGGAATACAGGAGCAATGAGATAATGAATGGAGATCCTAATGAAAGCTGAGCGATTGAAGTAACCTAGCAGGAGTGATGCAAGAGTATACATAAAGGGTATGAGTCTCTTTAATCTCTTCCTCAGGAAACTGGCCACAATTCTTCATAAATATGCTTTGAAGAAATTTATATATTGATAGAATAACTAACTAAGAATGTTCAATGTAAGTTTTTAAATTATAATAATACAATAAAATTCTGTTATTATTTAACTTTGTCCTTCAGATTTGTTCTCAACATGTCTCCACTTTTCTCTACGATCTTAAGTTAGCTAGATGTTTCTTATATACCGAGTTCCATCTCAGTAATGTACTTCACAACATGATTTTAAATTTTGAATGAATTCCTTGTAGCCCTCGTTATTAATGTAACACATTCAATAAATACATGAAGTACAACTTTTATCTCGTACGCATTCGAGTTTTAATAATTCTCTCTAGTAACTAAGTATTTTATTAAATAATATTTGGATATAAGCTATATTGAAAATCTAAATGTATGTATCCGTCCATCTGTGGAATAAATTCCTATGAGATTTGCCTAAGGTTTTTAATCTACAGGTAATATTATAAAATATATTTTTATGATAAATTTAATATATTAGTATGAAGTGTCTGCGTTTGATTAATAATTCATATTTAAATTGAAATTTTAAACTCATAAAGTTTTTTATTCAACACTATAATACATAAAAACAATTTACTGGTAGCTATTAAGTTGGTCACGGTAGATTTTTTTTATTAGGTTTTTGCATTCCAAAACAATCAAAGATCCATAATATTCACTATGTGCAGCAAGGTGAAGCTAGACACATAGTATTCCATGTCAATGCAGTACTTCAGAAATTCCCTATTTAAACATCAATTTTTTTCACTATGAACATAAAAAATTCGGTTAATCATTTTTCATTTAAGTACCTGTAGACTCATTAATTTAATCTTTTCAATCGTAATATACTGCCTGACAATTCTTTCTACCTTGATTTTTTTCTAACTGAATTATCATATTACCATATATTTTTTTATGCTGATTGCAAAGTAAATGATAAAAAAAATGAAATTGTTGCCAAATAAAAGGAAGCAGCTTACGAACTGGATTTTCTGTCATTTTCTGTTTCAATTGTTGCCATTTATTTATCTTACGTTAATATCAAAGTGCACTTAAAGAAGAAATCATTGTTATTTTATGCTAAATGATTCATTGAAAAAATGTTTAATGAGTATAAATAGTGAATGAAAAAAAAATTTTTGGATCTTTTCAGTTCACTGACAGAAGTAAACTGACAACCCAACTCCAACTAGATGGCATTAAGAACTTTTTTGTTCCTAATGCTATCTTGTTGGAGTTGGGTTGTCAGTTTACTTCTGTCAGTGAACTGAAAAGAACCAAAAATTATTTTTTCATTCACTATTTATACTCATTAAACTTTTTTTCAATGAATCATTTAGCATAAAATTACAATGATTTTTTCTTTAAGTGCACTTGGATATTAACGTAAGATAAATAAATGGCAAAAATTGAAACAGGAAATGACACAAAATCCAGTTCGTAAGCTGCTTCCTTTTATTTGGCAACAATTTCATTTTTTTATCATTTACTTTGCAATCAGCATAAAAAAAATATATGCTAATATGATAATTCAGTTAGAAAAAAATCAAGGTAGAAAGAATTGTCAGGCAGTATATTACGATTTAAAAAATTAAATTAATGAGTCTACAAGTACTTAAATGAAAAATGATTAACCGAATTTTTTATATTCATAGTGAAAAAAATTGATGTTTAAATAGGGAATTTCTGAAGTACTGCATTGACATGGAATACTATGTGTCTAGCTTGACCTTGCTGCACATAGTGAATATTATGGATCTTTGATTGTTTTGGAATGCAAAAACCTAATAAAAAAATCTACCGTGGCCAACTTAATAGCTACCAATAAATTGTTTTTATGTATTAAAGTGTTGAATAAAAAACTTTATGAGTTTAAAATTTCAATTTAAATATGAATTATTAATCAAACGCAGACACTTCATATTAATATATTAAATTTATCATAAAAATATATTTTATAATATTACCTGTAGATTAAAAACCTTAGGCAAATCTCATAGGAATTTATTCCACAGACGGACGGATACATACATTTAGATTTTCAATATAGTTTACATCCAAATATTATTTAATAAAATACTTAGTTACTAGAGAGAATTATTAAAACTCGAATGCGTACGAGATAAAAGTTGTACTTCATGTATTTATTGAATTTGTTACATTAATAACGAGGGCTACAAGGAATTCATTCAAAATTTAGAATCATCTTGTGAAGTACATTATTGAGATGGAACTCGGTATATAAGAAACACCGAGCTAACTTAGAATCGTAGAGAAAAGTGGAGACTTGTTGAGAACAAATCTGAAGGACAATGTTAAATAATAACAGAATTTTATTGCATTATTATAATTTAAAAATTTACATTGAACATTCTTGTTTAGTTATTCTATCAATATATAAATTTCTTCAAAATATATTTATGAAGAATTGTGGCCAGTTTCCTGAGGAAGAGATTAAAAAGACTCATACCCTTTATGTACACTCTTGCATCGCTCCTTGTAGGTTACTTCAGTCGCTCAGCTTTCATTAGGATCTCCATTCATTATCTCGTTCCTCCTGTATTCCCCTTGAACTGGTTTGTTCCATCTTTCTCATTTTAGGTTTGCTTCATCTCTGTGATCCGAGGCTTCTTCTGTCTCTACCTGTAGTATGTCTGTTCCATCTCTTTTTTCTCTTTCTCTGTATCATCGGAGGCATGGTCTATTTTTCTATGTCTCTTTATCTCTCTCTCATCGGAGACTTGGTCTATTTCTCCTCTTTCCCGATTCAACTCCTTTACTTTATTGTTGCCTTCATATCTCCTCCCATTTTTATTGGTTATTTTTTTTATCATAAAATTAATACATAACTATTGTCAAAAACCTCCCTTCTAAACCCTTGATTGGCCACACACAAATACAAAAGATAACATTTTTGTATTACAGGGACAACCCATTCATCCTAAGGGAAAAAAGGACCCTGGGATGTAAAACTGCTATAAACTTTTTCTGAAGTTTTCAGGTGCCACTTTTAAATGTCTCGTTTCATTTTTTTATTTTAAAATGTTAAATATAATATAAAGTTTTAGAAATTACTTCTATTTTCGCATTTTCATCTGTGATGTAAAACTTAATGATCATAAGTTAAAAGACAATATTTTAGATTACCTTTTGCAGAAGTTATTTTACTTATTTAAATAACATATTAAAAAATATGTATTACAATTATATACAATTATGAAAATTTACAAAAATGATATCATAGTATTATATAATTCATAGTAAAATTAGAAAATATCATCAAATAAAGCTTTTTAAAGAAGGGTTTCTTTCAGAACAAATGACTTTAAATGACTTTGAGACAATATTTTGAAAATTTTTAGTTTATATGAATATCTTAATAAGCTAATCTATAGTCTGATAAAATTGAGTGCATATTCACAAGGAAAGAACAAGATTAAAGAGGTGGCCAAATATACAACTCATTTCAATATTTTAATAAGTTCAGATACTTTGCCTTGCAATCTAAGTTTCATGCATATCAAAATTTGCTTTCGTATTCATTTTCTCAGAAAGATGGAAATAATTCAATATGTAGAAATTACACAGAAGAGTCTATTTAACATGAATTCATTGTTTTGTGTTTGTGAATTAACAAATAATTAATTGCTAATTGAATAAAAATTGTATGGATTTTGTCTGAAACCACCAAATTTTATGTAGTTGAACATTGTATTTGCTCTGATATTAAAAATGAAAATTCATGAATTAAAACTTCCAGTTATTCATGTTACATATTTTGTTCATTGTTATTTATAATAAGTTTCTATTTTATTTATATTTATTTTACAATACATCATTGGAAGTATTTGTTTAAAAACAAGTCTCATCGCCAATGAATCTTTCATTTATTTAGCCATAGCAAATAAGTTATTAAGTAATATTTGAATTCGCAAATTAATTTTAACTAGAATAATTTCTAGCACATACATGACTTGATGTATAAAGTGTTCTTAAATTACAGATATTTGAAATGTCACTAATAATTGACAAAAATGTTTTGTTTCATAAATAAAGTCAGTTAATTGAGTTTAATTTCAATATTTGAAATTCAGTTTTCTTTCAAATCAGCATCCTGATTGCTAATTAATTAGTAATATCTAGTAATTTGAAAATTTATCAGACCATTTATCTCTCACTGATTTCATTTATAATAGCAAATGGTAAATTTGCATCAAATATTCAATTTCTTAACCAGTGTGATTTCGTTTTTATCTTCTTTCCATTTTATCACTATTCTGACCTGCTTTACTTATAGTTTACTCTTCTCACTTTTATTTCACGTCCTTCATTAGTATTTTTGAGATTTTAAACTAATTAGTGTTGTCTACGACGTAATATTCAAAAGTAATTCCTGTTTCTTCTTAAAGATGACAGTCACTAATTTACGTTGTCCCTAATTTAGTGAATAAACCTTAGTTATAAGTCTAATAATAAGAAGATCTGTGTTTACAATTTCATTGTACTTTAAGGTTACTTTGAAATTTAAGAATTTCTTTGTTATTTTCTACATTCTTTGTCATTTTTATATATTGAATTTACAAGTTATTCTGCACAAAACTTATAGTTTATTAATATCATTACATTTTCATTGATTTTTTAATTAAAATTTTTTATTTGCTTTATTAAAAAATTATTAGCAATACAATATATTAAAATTTTTCTCGCAGAAATAAATTAAAACATTTGTTGAATTATATTTCTCTTCCAAATATGAGTTTAATACATTTCTTATCAAAAGATATTTCAAATAATAAAATTATGTTATGTCGGAAACATTTTAGTAATTTCTTTATGAATTATTGTGTTTAATATAATTTTATAGATTTATTGGGGATAACATTTACTGAAAAATGTTGAGAGGGAATAATATTTTTCAATTCGCAATAAATAAAAATTATTCAATAATTTATGTATTACTTAATAATTCGTAAAAAAACATTTATATAAACTTTAAGAACATTTTCTATAGTGTCATTTTACCAAGATCTTTGTTTGCATATACCTGACAACTACGGTAGAAAATTACTTTATAGTTTTTATCCACACTAATTAAATATTGCAGAAGTCGTTTCACTTAATTGACATTAAGCTCTTCGTTAGAAACTACTTCAGAACTTCGAATGCTAAGGTAAAAAAAATTTGGAAAGTCAAAGTAGTGTGAATAAAGCTACTTAAAAGTACAAAGAGCTCTCTAAATGAAGGTGTGATTAGAAAGACTTCTTTGTAATCAAAGACAAGTCAATCACAATAAAGTAGATTCGATCTAACTCAAGCGATTAAAACTTTTAAGTTTTGAGAGAAACTGAATGAAAACCCTAATCGAATATTAATTGATATTGCTTTTTGCTTACTTTACTATAACTGATTCTTTGTCTTACATTATTAGGATTCCTAATAGTTTAAATCTTGTTTTATGCTTTTTTGGGTTTTATATGCTTTCTTTTTTTTAGGAACGCTTGTAAATTATGATTTTTTTTACTTAATACACATTTTAAGACTACATTTAGAAAAAGTGTACGTTTTAAATAACAATAGTTAT
>JAPDSC010046657.1:0-10604 GCA_026290005.1 Latrodectus geometricus
CAGGAATATTGCATCTGGTTAAATTTTTTGTATGATTAAATAATTTATTTTAATTTTGAATTGATTGTAAAACTAAAATATTTAAATAGTGTGAACAGGAATTATTTGTTCGAATGTGATGGAATAATTAGTAATCGATTTCCTTAATTTTGTAAAATATAATTTGAAAAATATAATAGAGATTATTTTTTCATCTACAATATCAAATTTCTACATTTATAATTTAAAATAAAGGCCAAAATGTAATTCACATGATTTATTGCATATTTTGTAATTTAGTAAATAACTATCCTGAAGTATATATTAATTTGAAAGAAAGTATAAAGTTAATGTGTGAGGTTAGATGTAACACAAAAAATGCATTTCCAAACTAAATCATTGATTGAAAAATTCAAGGTACAATTCTTAATCAGCACGTAATATAAAGCATGGCTAATGTATTATATATAAGACAATTTTACAATATCACTTCTTTTTACCAAATTATGGAAAGCATTTATAAGAAATAAAATAATATATGAAACATAAGTGCTTATTGAATAATATAACAACTGTTATTGTTTTGGATTTATACAAATACGAGATGCTTTCTTTGGTATAATAAGTGGTAGCAAATTTTATATAAATCTCTGCAAATTTTGAAATAAGGTAACCCAATTTTCTCTTCGTAGAATTTGATGTTTTATATTACATTTTAATGGAAAAAGCTTCTTAAACTTTATGCAAAACTTACAATTATCAGCTGTTAAATGATAGAATTAACCTTTAATATGTACTCATTATATTTTACAGTAATGCCAAGTAAATGCATCATATACTGTATTCGAATTTCTCTTCTGGGAATTTTAAGTCATAGATGGAAAAAATGCAGCAAATTTTGCTATGAAAGCGCGTATTAAGTAAATAGCAGTGAGAGTTTTGTGAAGTTGATTTTACAATTTGAGAAAATATTCAAATAAAGTTTTGACTTGAGTTGCATAGTGTATAATCCATTTTATGAAATGTAAAATACCTACGGATATTTCTGCTTCAGAGATAGTAAAGAGCATTTAGTGAACTTCCATTTCTTTTATCTTGTTAAAGTTGAATGCTTTTATATTTGAAAATTAAATTTTCACTTGACAAGAAACAAAGTAAAGATTGATTTGATGAAGAAAAGGCAATATATATATATATATATATATATATATATATATATAATCTGCGAAAAAGAATTCAGAAATATATTTTTAATGCTATATGTTAGTAAAAGAAAAAGTTCTAACTACATCAAATCATTTTGATTTCTAATGCTCTGGATTTACTCATTATTGCGTTCGATAGGTTCTAATTTTACAATGACGAAACAGATTCTTTGATTTTATGTGCTTTAAAAGAACAATTGATGAAAATTGGTGGATTATTTCTCATCAAGAACATGGATAATAAGAATCAACAGTGCATTTCTTTTTTTCATAAATTATGAGCTATACAATGCAATTTATTTTGTGTGTCAAATATCAGTTAATGAAAAACTATTTTTAACTCACTGACTTCAGCTATAAATTTTCCTCAAATAACATGTAATTAATGTAGGTCATGGAACCAAAATTACATTTACTTGTTGAACGTTGTGGTAAATTTAATCATTCCATCACTTGAAGAAAGTTAATTATGTCTATTCAGTAAACTGTTTAACTACTAATAGTATTAAGAAGAAAAACAAGAGAGGTTTTTGGTATTTGAATTAGTTACTAATCGAATTCAAGATTTTAAAAAATATTCTTATATCTTAGACAAATGGGATTGGGCATTTTTCTCTGGAGGAATTTAACTACTAATTGTTAATAGACTTTAACTACTGACAGAGAAAATTTAAGTAGAGTAAGAAAAAATATTTGATTTGGAGTTTAAATTAGTTACCAATTGAGTTCAATATTGTTTAAAAATATATTCTTAATTTTAGAACTATTATGGTGCACATCTTTCTCTGAAGTTAAATCTCTTTTGTGAAGAGAATTAAGTTCAAAGGAGTTTAAAATACTCTTAGATTTTAAAAATAATTATAATATATTTACACATGAATAAGAAAAACATGTAAGACTAACATGCAAAATGACATAGAAAACTTTAAACATCATTTGAAGGCGAATTTGAAGATCAACATATACCTATTTCGGTTTTGCAACTTTTTAGTTTTTTAGAGTTCATTTTTTTTTTCAGAATAAATTTATAAAGCAAATTTTTTTATTCCATAGTATTGAAGCTTCTTAAACATTTTCTGAATTTCTTAAATTTGGTACCGTAGAATTTCTTATTTTCTATCATGATTGAATGAAGAACCGAAAAGGAAAGTATGAGTCATAAATAGAGTTCAAAATTTTTTCTTAGAAAGGCATTAAATTCTTAAAAAACTCTTAGTTACAGTATAAAATTAAATTTCAGAATTCGGTTCGATTGTGTGTTTCAATTTCTCACACATGAAAAGATCAAAGGTTTGATTGAAAGAAAAGTAATTTTATTTTGACCTCAAAGAAATTATTTATGATATCGATTTACTTAGAATCAAGTATTTAATACGATTTATTGAAATGAAATACTGTTTCATTTTTTTGATTCAAATGTAACTGAATCAACGTAAAATGTACCGTTGCATTTCTATGTTAAGGCAAATTCTAAAATTGACATTGTTGGACACTTGTGGTGACTAATAATGCAGAATATATATGAAAAGTTCTGCGTTATTGGCTCATAAAATATCAAAATTTAAATTTTAATACTTTATCTGATTCATTGTATTGAAAATTAATTTCATTGTTTTTATGGAGTGCTACAAAGGGCGTTCATAAAAACTGAAAGTAAAATCATGAAAAAGCAATATAATTACAGTAAAAAATCACTCTTTCAAAATAAATATCTCTCTTTTCCCCCAAATTTACTCTAAAAAAATAATTTGAGAGTTTACATAAATATTCCAACAAAATGTTTCTCACGATATTATTTATTTCTATAAAAGAATGTATTGCAATAATATTTATTATTCTAATGACTTAGTTGGCGAACTGGCAGAAAAACTGTTAGCACTCTGGGCCTTTGGTCTAGGATGTTGTCAGTGGTTCGAAATCTACTTTAAGCTATCTCATTTTGGACCTATAGTATATCTCAGTCTAAACAATAAGTCCACTTGAAACAGTAGATCGTCGTGTGCAACTAAACTATGGGCTATTAAACAAAACAAAAAAAACCCTTATGATACTATGCTGACTGGAGATAATTATGCTATGCAATAACATTACTTTATTTTTGACTGCTTAGAATTTTTACTTTGAATGTTTATTGTTAAATATTTTGTAATAATACCATTATTTATTATTATAGAAAAGTATATTTTTCAATGATATTGTGATCATTACACTTTTACCATTGTTGTTTAGACATAATTTCGTATTACACTAAGGATGATACTTTAATATGATAAGCCTCTATTTTCTATATATTGGGTGTTTTTCTTTATATATTTGAAATGTTAATCGTTAGTCACTGATGTCAGTGGAAAAAAAAAGAAAAAAGATTTTTGTAGGAATTAAGAGAGAAGAAATCGGATAGTCTTCTGCAAGGCATAGATCTATAGTATTATTAAATTCTGTGAAAAGTAAGTGTTCTACACGTGGGTAAATGAAAACAAAGGAATGTGCACGAAACGAGCAATACATTTTACATTCAGACAAGAATATAAAAATGACTTTGTCTGTAAAGAATAGTCAATCATGATTGCTCGAAATTGGCTATCAAACACGTCTTTTTCGTACAACGCATTTGGAATACAATAATGAATCCATGTTCTCAAAATCAAACATAAGGAACCACGGAGGAAGGCATAAAATGTGCAAATAAAGATCAACGATTGATACAAGTTTATATTCTCTAATGAAAGGAAACTGAGAAAACTTGACTAACTTTAGTATGTAAATTTAAGGAAATGTTTATGTTTTGACACAATTGACTAAATAAAAAAGCAGTTTTCAGTGTGGGGTCCTGGTTTAAATTGATTTTAATAATTATCATGAATTTTTAAAATTACTTTAAAATCATGAACAAAATCGTGTTGAATATAAAGTCATTGTCATACATTATTAGACAATATTTTTATAGAAATTCATCAGCGTGATACTTTTATGTGATTAAAGGCTTCCGAATTATATTCTTTAGGAGTACCTCTTATGTTTTTTGTGTTACTGAATTGCGAATATGAGTTTCCAGTGGTTCAGTCGTTACGCTGCTTTCCTTTAAGATCAGTAAAAAGCATCATTTTACATCAGGCAGTGATTAAGAGGGCGACCACATTTTCTCTCACTGGATGCTGGAGTTCCTTGGGTTGGGGATGTGTCTTCATTAATTTGTGACATCCGATAGTATGGAGGCTCCCAGCTCAGGTAGGACCTCGTCACCTGCCCATGGTTCAAAATTAAAAGACACTTGGTGATGAGGGAGGATTCCATACTGCCTGCACCGCTATATATGTACATATGTATGTGTGTATTGACGTTATTATTACTTTTATTCTATATTTAATTAAAATACTTGACAATATTTTGCAGTACAATGTACAGTGGCAATAAAATAAACCATTATGCATAGATCTACATTTGTGAGCAAGAAAAATATCCAGATGTTTATGAAATTGATACATATAACTTATGTAAAGTAGGAAACCAGTTATACAGTGTTTAGTCAGCGCTCAGGCTTTCAATTTATTTGCTGGTGAGGTCGAATCCGACATAGGTTGAACGCTTGATAGTATTAAATGGCCGATGGGAATCAAAATAATTCTTTTTGCGTAATTAATGATAGTTGATAAAAAAAAATAGAATCACATTATTAAGGAAATAAATTCAAAGTAAAAAATTAAGTTAATATTTTATGGTGCTATTTCAAGTTAATACGAATTACTTTTTGATTATTTTTTTGTAAATATATTTGAAGCTACGCTAACTTCAAATAAAATTATTAAAATGCTATAAATATAATACTGCTATGCAATAATTTAATTTAAAATTTGAAATTAGAAAGGATTTCTTATTGTTTTAACATGCGAATCAACTTAAAATGAAAGTAGTAATGAAAGTTAAAATAAATAGGGACAAAATCCATACAATAAATAAACAAACATTAATTATAATATTTGAATATTAAATTCATTATTCAAATATTATAAATAAATATTAAATATTTATTGTATGTAGATTTTGTTTTTATTAATTTCGTACTTAATATTTTATGATTTGAATCTTTTAATCTCTTTGTTTCAAGGTTACTCGTATCATAATCATCCCAAGAACAATATGACAAGTTTTCTATTTTTTCTAACAATTTTAACGAACAAACTTTTAATAAAAATCAGCAATACAAACCCTGCAGTAAAAGAAAAACAAAATCCTGCTTATTTCAAGTTTGAAATAAAACTAATGAATTTAAATAAACTTAAGAAACAGTTTTTCAACATAAATTAAATAAGGACTTTTGATCGAGTCTTTTATTTAATGCGAATCTTAAACTTCTCATAAATCTTGTGCAAAACAGAGAATTTTTAAGAAATCATTTTTAAATTTTAAAAAAAAGCTCTTTTACATTTTGAAAAAAAAAATTGTTATAATAACCTTAATTAGACATGAATATAATTAATTATGAAATATACTTTTTCAAAATTAAAGCAACAATACATTTTACATAACATTTTTTCCGATACAACTTTTTGGTTCACTATTATTTTGATAAAATATCAAAATAAAATATTAATTCGGTATTTTCTTTAATAACAAAAAAAACATGAGCAAATAATAAAGAAATCAGAGCTGAATTTATTATAAATATGTATCATACTTTATTTATTTGAACATAAATATCAAACATTTTCTCGATTTTGAGGATATATAATTTACATACTTATATTATGAAATAATGATTTATAAATTTTCTGAATTATGCACAACATTGATTAAAAAATATTTTAAGTAATTTCTTATCTATATGTCACACGTTAATCTTCCTTCAAGTCTTTTATTTTTATTAATACGTATTTGTAACAAAAAAGTTTTTAACATTCATTTTCGGACTCTAAAATAAAAAATAAAAATAATGAAAATTAATTAGATAAAAGATTCAAGTCTTGTTTTCATTGATACATATTTAACAAATATATTCTTAACATTTTGCTAAAAATACGAAATAAAGATATTTGAAGAGAATGTTATTATCAAAATTTAAGTTTTACTGTGAAAATGAAAATAAAATATTAATGAAATGTAATCGAGATGGATTCGATTTTTTAATTCAAGATTAAAAAAAATAAAAATAATAAAATAAATTTATAGAGGACAAGGTTTATAATTTTCCATGAAACGGGAATTGAAAATCATATTAATGATAAAAAATGATCAAATTTCATGAATATAGAATAATAATTTTCTTATAAAAAATATTATTGTATAATTAAGAAGGAAGAGTTTAAACCAAAAGATGCTTTTTTCAATCAAAAATGCATAAATTATTCATTTGTGTAAAAATTTCATTTCTCTATCTGTGAAATTTTATTATTTCAATTTTCATTTCTTCCTGTAGATATAGGAAATGTAATATTTATGTCTAGAATCATATCTTTTATCTATTCTTTCTTTTTTGAAAATTTGTATTTACAGAAATTGACACGTCATCACCTTTTTATTACTAAAATTATAACTTGTTTGTTTTTACTTCAAATTTTTAAAGGCCATTAAATATAGTTTGATGAAAAATGTTATAAATTTATGATAAATTAAACACCTTTTTATTTATTGTAAACTATAATTAATTTATATTTACTTAAATCTCTTATTTCAATTAAGTTAATATAATATTATAATAATAATACGAGCCTTTATGATTAAGTTAATGAAAGAAATTCATTTTTGGGAGGTATGAGATTTTGATTCATTAGTTCTTTGATTTGGCGACCTTCAAACACATTTTGGCGATAATTGTAAATTGAGCGATAACCCTTCGTGGAAGAGGCTCAGTATTATCTTTCAATCTCTCGTTGTGTTGAGCATTTGCTCTTAAATCCCGTTCAAGGATACCTACGCGAGATGGCGACAAGCTTTCTGCAAACTGCCCTAGCCGTCACTATTTTGACCGCTTATTTTTCGGCTTCAAATGCCGCTTATATGCAGAATGATAACCGTAAGTATAATCTATTGTTATATATTTTTTAAAATATATTTTCTGAATTAAAAAAATGTGGGATTTATCATTTGGATAAACTTTGTCTGCACAATTAATACGATCGTTCTTTTTTTGCTTTATTAATTATTTTGTTTCTTTTTATTTTTTCAATAATTAAAAGAAACTTTTTAACTTTTTGTTTCTTATAACTAAGTTGTTTTGGAAATTAAAATTAAATGCAACTTTAGGTACGTTTACATTTTCTTAAAATTAAAAGAACAAGCTAATTATTGAGGAAAAATTGCTAAATAAAGAACAAAGGGATTATTAAATTTTACATTTTTGGGTCTAGATAATGAAATTAGTATTAAGTTTAATGTTTATTTAATAAAAACGGTTAATTCATAATTTCACACATTTTAGTTTGTTTTTTCTTTGTTTTGCACGATAAATAACAGAATTAATTTTGTTTTTTCTTTTTTCAATATTCAATAAAATGTTTAATTTCTAAAACGAATAAAAACAATTAATAATTATATTTTTAACATAAATTAAAACTATTTTAATAAATTTTGATAAGCTTAGATATTTCGAAAACAATGAAGATGAGTTAGTAATCATTAAACATAAGTATTTTTTATGATCCTGTTATAATTTGATGCTACGCGTCTTTACTATTTTAATTTCACCATAAAATACGCAATATTTTACGTTTTAAGATGATTTCTGCAGTTAATGTAAATTATTCTGCGATAAACTACCCTATATTTCTGATAGAAACTTTAAATCTTATTTACCACTTTTAGCCTATAAATTCTGTATCTAGAAATATAAGAATTAATGACAATAGGAAATACAGAACATTAAAAAAATATAGAGGACTGAAAAATAGATGAAAAAGAACTTTGATACTTAAGTTTTAAAAGTGTTACTTTCATTTATTCAAAAAGATAGAAATGAAATGTAAAATTAAACTTAAATTATTCATTTTGTGGAGAAAGTACTAGCCAAAAAATAAAAATATGCAATTCATTCAAGTATGTAAAAATTATTACCATTTATTAAAACTCTAACAATAATAAAAAAAATTCTCAGGGATCAGTAAATATTTTTAGAATAACAAGAGGTTAATAAATTTAATATTTTACAAAATGTATTGATCAGTTACAAATTAGTTTCTGATTATAAGTCTTTGCTTACTCAATGTGGAATAATTGAGAATTCGGAGTTTATGTAAAGTAATATTAAATAAACTTTTAAATATTATGATTTTTTAATATAATGAATATATTTTCATTATCCATAAAAATAGTATTATTAAATTAATCTTAAATGCTTTTTCTAGTTAAAAATTTCGAACAAATTTTAAGGTTTAAGTAATCTAAATTCTTAAACCTTAAAATTTGTGTAAAGTAACATTATTTTTATGTAAAGTAATATTAAATAAATTTTTAAATATTATGATTTTTTAATATAATGAATATATTTTCATTATCCATAAAAATAGTGTTATTAAATTAATCTTAAATGCTTTTTCTAGTTAAAAATTTCGAACAAATTTTAAGGTTTAAGTAATCTAAATTCTTTGACTTCGAATCATTGGATTTTTCATTTAAGAGTCAAGCTTTCGATTATACAATGTCTACTTATTACATAATAATTAAATAAACTTAACTATTTGTTTCTGTGATGTACTGTATGAATAATTTTTAATTGATTTCAAAAGGAGATCCGCATGCATTACAACTTTATAAAATGCATATAAGGAATTAAAAAATATATTATGTGTATATTTAATATCTGGTAGTAAAATATGCAGTAAAATAAATTATGAATAAAAAAATTCTTCATTTTTTAAAGTATATAATAAAAGTATTTAATTTAAGAATAGTTTAATTTATAAGAATACAAACTTCTGCGATATTCTAATATTAGTGAGAGTTGGAACCGAAATTTCATATTTTCGAATTGTAAAAGCATATGTATCAACATTTTCTGGAAAATTCCAAATTCGAGACAATTTTCAAACTTTTTATTTTATTTATTTTTTAATTTCAGATTTCTCGTTAAATGACCAGGAGAAAAAAGTTCTAATTTAGTAAAATTCCCATATTAAAAAATACTATTTGATCATAATTTTAAAAATAATTTATTATTTTTTCTTACTAAAGAAAATAAAAGTGTTCTAACAAAATAGAATATAGAGTATTCAGGAATTTTAAAACATTTTTTAAAAGTTTTTTTGAAAACGAAAATGTTCTATTTTTGAGATACTTAATGTTTTTAAGTTCTTTATATTGAAAAAAATTTAAAAAAATCTTTATAGCAAAAAATTTAAAAAAGCTTTCACTATATCAATAATAAAGAAGGAAAATTTACTTTCACGTTTACTTTATGTGTTTTGTAATTATTTATATCAAAAATAATTTAAAGAAAGCATTTCATGCCTCAATAGAAAATTTTTATTTTCTATTTTTGAGACAGTTATTCCTTTTTTATTATTTATAAATATATATGGTAAGAATATTAATAGAACAAAAAATTTAATAGCTGTTTTATTTTAAATCTGATATCCGGTTTAATTTATATTTTCATTGATAGTTTGTCATTTAAAAGTAATCAAGGATTTGCGAAATTATTTGTTTTTAATTTATTCAATAAAGACATGGGAATTTATCCATATATTGATATAACAATGCAAAAATTTGAATTGAAATTAAAATGACCAAATAACTTCTGTCGATTAATAACTTTGTAAAGAGATAACTAGAAAGATATTTAAAAAAAAATTTATTATTGCCTATTGCAAAATAAAAAGTGAATTTTTTGTATCGAAACGTCAAATAATATTTCTCCATTAAAAGACGGATAGACTTAATTTAATAATACAATTGAAAGCTATTTTGATTAAATACATAATCCTGTAAGCATATGTAAATACTGAAAAGGCGAATGAGTTTGTATAAATTATATCGTAGAGAGATAAAAGCTCAGAAAAATATAAGATTTTACTTGAATAATTTTTTTTTATTTTATAACTTATGATCTTTTTTTATTTTTTATAAATATTGCTTACTTACACACACTAGTAATATTTTATTTAAATAAAAAAGTTTGCCAATAATTCTTATAAATTAACGGATTTAAATTAATCTAAATAAAGATAATTAACTAAATGATTTTTAATTATATGCATGCTATTTATTAAAAATCTTTCAAGCTTTTGCCAAAATATTTATAACTAAATGAACAAGTCTTACATTTAAATATTTGTACTCTTCCATAAATTCTTCCTGAAATTATTCGTGCTAAGGATTCCTCAAATATCTTTCAATATTTGGATTCTTAATTGCGCTGTACAGATTCAATGAATATTCATCTGTTTAATTTAATAAAGATATGGACGAATACAAATGATGTTAGTAAGT
>JAPDSC010046664.1:0-32069 GCA_026290005.1 Latrodectus geometricus
TAAATATAAAAGTATCAATTTGTATAAGATAATGCTACAAAGATTAAAATCATCAAAACACTTCATGGCAAATAAGAACTCGAAACAATGTGCTCTGTATATAACTCAGTTTTCTTTTCTATTCACTAAGCCAATAAAGTTATCTATTAAATGTTAAGGTCAGAGAGTCGCGCGCGCGTTTCAAAGTATTTTATCAATAACTTAAGTTTCAGAGATTTTTATTTTAAATTATTCTAAAAAGGAAAAAAATATGAAAACATTTAAATCTTTAGGCAAGGTTTAGGTACTATTATTTTATGATTATTTATCTTGTTTTTACATTTTGTGCAATTATCATTGATTAGTAGTAATTCAAGAACTATAATACAATGTGTTCCTTCCTCATAGTTTTCTAGTTGGCAAGATATTTTCTATAGTACCAAAAATAAATGAAAAAATATTACAAAATTATGTATGTTTGGAAGAAAAAGCTAACAATTTTGCCAAAGACAGTTTTTAAAAATACTCCGCATATTGAAAAAGGGTATTATGTAGGGTATTTTATTTCTGCCATATCTTAAGATCTCATTTATCTTATAAAAGTAGTTTAGCTGACAAAATTTATTCAATGTGTTCGACATCAATTAATTTTAAATAACCAAATTATTGATATTATTTTACAAATCATTCTAAATGGTTTTGAAACTCATTCTGTTTACTAAGTAAAGACAGTTGCTTTGATATATTTTATATTAATAAATAATTCATTATATAATGTTTAGAAAGGAATTTTTCATACATTATAAATATGCGATATTTTTTGTTTGCATTTTTTCTTAAAATTCTGACATTATTTTACTTGAAGACTTAAGAGTGAAACATGACATGAATTACGTATGAGCAAAGGTTAATTTTATATTCATTTGGAGTTCGAGAAAATAAAATTTAAATATTTTATGTATTTACAAAATTTTCAAGTTTGGCTCAAATATGAGTACACAAAATATTAAATACCACTGTCAATATTTATATAAAAACTTATTATTTATCAGCATTTAAGAACACTGTGGAAATACCATTCGTTAGTTTAAAAAATTTTAAAACCTATTCTGAAAATTAAGTTTCTAATATAGGCATTGTTTTTACAAGTTAAAATACACCACTTTTAACAACAAATATATCTGAACCCCTATATATTCTTAATAATTTATTCTCTATAATGAAAATGAGATAATTCCTAAACTTGACTTCCTTTCAATCTTCTTATATCAATAAGTATTTTTTAGAATTTCCGATTTTATAATTATTAATAAAATTATCAAATTAATAGTTAATAAGAATTATTTTATTTGTGAAAAGTTTAACATCTAATTAATAGTTTTATAATTTACTAAACAAAATTCCTCTGAAATTATACTAAAATTTTTACCAATATTAAATTACTGTTTAATATTTTGATAACCATAAAATGTATTTGTTTACTAAGTTCAATTATATCTAGATTTATTAATCAAAGATAAATGATACATTTCCTTCTCGTTTCTACCCTTCAAGTTGAAAGACGTGTTTTGTTGGTGCTCCTTAAATTGCGTAAACGTTGTGATTTTTCGCTAGTGTTTCGTGTCCGCTGTATGGATGCGGACGGCGACTCCTCCCGCCGGCACTCGGCGGGAGGATGTCCCCGATCGCTGGTGCCAATTGTGATATCGCCATTACCCATGTCGATTGTAATTCTTACATCTCTAGTAATGTGATTCCCCATGTGCCAACCAACGTTTCTGACATGGATACTTCAGAACAAAGTGTTCAGTTGAATTAAGATAGTGTGTGTGTGTGTGTCACGTATATCAATCATGAGCAATGTTTAGCTCCCTGGATTTAGTAGTTCCTAATGGCTTTTTTCAGGATCACCAACTACCTCAGCTATGACAAACTTGCAAAACAATGAGAATTATATGTCTGTGATCAGGCAATATGTGCCTAAGCTCGATGATTACCTGGCTATTGACCCAGGAATTCCGATCACAAAAATCGAGCGTTGTGATCTCCTAAGGAAGCTTCACGGAAACAGTGAACTTTTGGCGTCGACCCGAAAACCATTCATGAACATGTTGGAAATGGGCTACCCAAATTATCATCTTAACAATGTATGGAAACACCATAATCTATACCAGCAGGCGTTCAACACAAGTCAACTATTAAAAAGTAAGTACTCCCAGATGGATTTTTGTTTAATTTCCAACTGTGACTTGCATGGTGATTCTGACAAATTGTTTAATCCTAAAAGTTCTAGTGTTGAACTATCTAGTAATGTAAATGGTAATTTGAATACTATGAATATTGATTTGACTGTTGTGAATAATTGTTTAACTAAAAATTCTAGTAATGTAAATAATATGTATAAAAATAGAAAGACTTCTAATAAATGTAATACTAGTTCTAAGGGTAAGCAAAAATTGTCAAATTACGTTAACGTTAAATACATCTACTCTAGAACTAAGAAAAATATTAAAAACAAAACTATTAATTCATCCTCAGATTCAGATGATATTGATATTGCTGTAAATAATAATTGTGCTGTACAAATTGCTGATAATAATGATAAACTGTATTGTAATGTAAATAATTCTTTACCTAATGATTCTGTATAGGAAAATATTGATGCCAACCCCATATCTATAAGTGTAAATTATGTTGCTGCAAATACTAACTCTATTGTAAATAACCCTAATCTACCTAAGAATTTAAAGTCAAATAACACAACTTCCACTAATTCCGGAAACATAGTTGACATTGTTTCTATCCCCAGTACCAGTTTGGGTAATGGAATAGCAGTGAATAGCCCTTCGGCAAACAAAAGAGGAAAAATTTTGGATAATGAAGGGTTCATTAAACCCAAACAAACTGCCCCAGCCATGAAAATTCAACCAGCTCCCGCAGTTAATGTTGACAACAAATTCACAGCACTAAAGAAAAATATCCTTGAAACTAACCCCACTCCTGAGACAAAAAGCATTAAAACTCCGCCCATACTAATTAAATTTGACTATAAATTCAACGAACTAATTGCCAACCTAAAAACAAAATTCGACAACAAACTCACTGCCAAATTGAGTGGTGAGTACTTGAGAGTGTTCCCATCATCTCCTGAAGCGCATAAAAACATCACTCGTTATCTTACTGAAAATGGCATTGAGTGTCTAATAATTAAAAACAAAATTGAAAAACCAATTAAAGCTGTTATTAAAGGTATTCCTCCAACTACCCCCGCTGAACTACTAAAATCAGAACTAGAGGAAAGAGGGTTTGAAGTCATTAGTGTAACTGTCATGCGCAGACAGCGTAAATATGAACCTATAGCCTGTTTTCTCGTTACCATCAATTCCAATGAAATCGCTCCGCATATTTTCGAAACCACAGAACTACTAAACATTATGGTCAAAACTGAAAAGTATGTTAATACCAAACCCATTCAGTGCTTCAACTGCCAGGGTTTTGGCCACAATTCATCGATATGCTTTCTCAAGCCCAAATGTGTTAAATGTGGGCAAAAACACATGTCAAGGGAATGTCCCCATAAACATCTGGACACACCGAAATGTTGTAATTGTGGCCAAAACCATACAGCTTCTTATGGCGGTTGCCCCCAAAACCCTACAAACAAAAACAAGAAAATAACAGGCAACACTGCACCCCTTCCAACAGTCCCCCAATCTAGAATTGTAAAAAGTGACTTTTCATACGCAGTCTCAGGTAATACCCCATCCTCATGCCCCTCTGCTGACAACGTAACAAATCTTGCTGAGCTCTGTAGTCTAGACAATATACAAAATAATATAAAACGAATTAAAGAAATAGACTTAATATTTAAAGCATTCCCTGCATTGTTAGGTGCTCTCCTGGACAACACCCAACTGAAAAAATGCATATTTTTTTTAAAGCCCTAAGCGTGAATGACAGCCATGAATAGGAAAACGATCAATCACTTGAAACTGACAACGCCATAATTAATAGAACTACTGAACTCAGACAATTTATTAATGATAATAATCCAGACATCATCCTGTTGCAGGAGACGCATCTGACAAATCAGGTGCAATTTAAAATACCGAATTACATAGTCTACAGAAATGATCACAGGAATAAACAAGGAGGAACAGCTGTGCTGATAAAAGCCAGCATCAATCATTCCCACCCCCAAACTCTACTTTGGACAAGCCACGATCGTCACGCTCCACCAACCAAACAATGACAACACTGCAGTTGTCTCACTCACACAAAAGCAATCTGATCAATCTTGACCTGGAAAATCTAACGTCAATAACTTATAAAATGATCATAGGTGGCGATTTAAATGCCAAACATAGGAGCTGGAACCGTGCGTAGGACAATGATCACGGACGCGCCTTAAAAACATTTATTGACAACACCGATTTCACTCTCCATATCCCCAACAAACCCACCCACTATGGTTCCATTAATGGAAGCTTCATTGACTTGTTAGTGTCCAGAGGTGTTCCCTCTCCTTCAAATATCATTATAGCGGAGGAACTGCCATCGGATCATTATCCGTTCCTGGCCTCTTACGGAAACCAAGTCATTACCGAGTCCACAGCTATGCCCAGGAAAACCAACTAGAAAAATTTAGACAACACATAATTAACAATATACCTTTTTCTACCTTCACCCCTGCCTCCAATAGCAAGATCTTAGAACATAAAGTTAATCATCTAATAAGTACCATCCACTTTGCAATCAATGAATCTGAAATTAAAAGCAAAACCGCTAACAACTCCCTGACTCACTCTCTAAACTAATTAAAGAACGCAACAGACTCCGCAAATTCTACAATAGATACAAAATTCCATCAATAAAAACTCAGATAAATAAAATTAAAAAACTTATCACCAGGCAAATTGCTGAACACAACAACCGTTCCTGGAACGATTATCTTATTAATATCAATGTGGAAGACGGCTTGTTTGGCGAGCTGCCAACAGTTTCAAAAATAAAGATCAAACTATGCCACCGCCGCAGATGGTCCAAAAACTATCACCTCGAACAAGGAGAAAGCTGAAATCCTAGCCTCTGCATTCGAACTTCAGTTCCGAACCAACGACTCTGCTAACCCTGCTATTGACCGTATAATTCACCAATCGATCATTAACTACTTTGGTTCCCCCGCAACAAGTACCCACTCCCAGCTAATTTTAGCTGCAGAGGAGGAAAAAGTTATTATGGAACTCAAACCAAAGAAAAGCCCCGGAATTGATAACATCTCAAACAAACACATGAAGCAACTTCCGGTCATTGCAGTTTGCCTTTTAGCAGACATAATTAATGATATAGTTAGACTAGGTCATTTCCCACAAAGCTGGAAGAAAGCAACAGTAATTCCGATCAGAAAGCCGGGTAAAAATCCTAAAATACCTACAAACTACAGGCCCATCTCTCTGCTCCCTACAATGGGAAAAATAGAGAAATTCATCTTAAAACAATTATTAGAATACGAAGAATTTAACTCAATTATCAATCCCCATCAGTTTGGGTTCTGGAAACAACTTTTGACAGTGCATCAATTGCTAAGAGTAGTAGAGGAAATTTAAAAAAATATTGCTGTCAAAAGCTCCACTGGAGGAGTATTCCTAGATATCGAAAAGGCTTTTGATAAGGTGTGGCACGAAGGCCTTATTTATAAAATGATTAAGTATAACTTTCCCACGCACCTAATCAGGCTCATTCGAAACTACCTATCTAATAGAACATTTGCCGTCAGGATAAACTCCACCCATTCATCGGAAAGACCCATTTTGGCAGGCGTCCCCCAAATATCACTTCTGGGTCCCTTTTTATTTAATCTGTACATTTATGATATTCCTCAAGACCCACGAACCATGCTCTGCCTCTTCGCAGATGACACTGCCGTTCTTGCTTCCGGACCTAAACATCAAGTCACAAGAGATACACTAAATGAACATCTTAATGAAATAAACAAATGGATTAAAATTTGGAGAATTAAAATCAACGTGGCTAAAACCCAGGCAATTCTCTTCAGTAAAAAATTGCGAATAAATTGCCGTAACATCCAAACTGCAGGTGAAAAGAATAAATGGAAAACTGACATCACATATCTGGGAGTCAAACTCGATAAAAGACTGACTTGGAAGCTACACATTACTGATATCAGAAACAAATTCATTGGAGCTACAAAAACCCTCTTCCCACTTATAGCCTAGAACTCGAAATTGTCCCTTAGTAATAAGCTCCTGATCTACAAGTCTTACCTCAGATCGATAATAACTTACGCAGCACCGATCTGGGGTGGATGGAGCATGTATGACGAACTTATCCATCATCGAACGCAAGCAGAATAAACTACTCTGGCTTATTTCAAAATCCGAGCCCTACTTTAGGAATCAACTCATTCATAAAAACTTAGGGATGCTGACTCTAATAAATTACATCAAGCATCTTTCATTCAGGTTTTACAATAAACTCTATAACATAAATAATTCTGAAATTCAAAAAATTGATAACTATAATCCATATGAATTAATACATTTTCACAGACCCAAAGCCGTCCTCAGGATCACCCCCACAACTGAATAATTATCTCTCTTCCCAAACCCTAATTTCACAGCGATAGCCTCCCTTCCTCCCGTTTGTTTACAAGCATATATCCAGGAGTGGGTGGGGTTCTCGTCTCTGGCGCCGATTGTTAGAGCCGCTAAAATGTTTTCTTAACTGCAACGGGCATTTTGCCCAAACATTTAGGTTAATTACTTTATTTGCAATAAATTTGGGACTGCTCTTCTATCTCCTTTGATTTTGTATATATTTTATCATTTATTTTGTATATATCTCAGTGTCTTAATTTCTGGTAACTACCTCCTGTAACTACTTATGAGTCACCATGCAAGCACTCAATCCGGGAGTACTTATTCTTTTATTCATCGTTGTAACCATGCATAGATCTTTAAGTGTAATTTTAAGTTATACCCTTGTTATTAAAAGAGTTCAACGGCTCCCGCTGGACACCTCGTCACCACATCTTCGACCAACGAAATGATACATTTAGAAATTAATAATTTCTTAAAGTATACTAGATAAAATGAACTCAAATGGTAAATGATAATTTCTTTACTCCAATATCAGTTGGTATATTCAATGAGTTGTTCCCCAACAAAAACTTCCGAGAGTTAACAAGAGTGAAATATCTATCAAGTGAGTTTCGATTTGATTTTTTTCCCTCACAGGTTAATAATTCGCAAGTTATTTATTGTTGTACTGAAGCTTAGTAGGCTAACTATTTGACAACCCCAACTAGAGATTTTGTTTTATTGCATTTCAGGATTTAAAATATTTTTATAGGAGAAAGGGCGAGTGTAATGTTCTCTCCCAGATTTCCCGACACGCTTGACATTTCTCTACTATTTCCACTACCTTCAAGAATCAAGGTATCTTAGAGATATGAAATAATTACAGCAAGCATTAAAAAATCTTTCAAAACTAATCTATTAAGTTTTTTTTATTTTAAATAATACAAAATTATTCACTTAACCGTTTGAGTGCTGAAGAGTTTTCTTATATATAAACATAACAAGCGCCGCACTCAAAAGGTTAATGTTTCAGAAAATTGTGCAACATTAGTTATAATGAGTTGAATGCATAGAATAAAAACTTCTGCTTAAATGAGATACTCTAAGCAAATCATTCCAAATCATATGGGTAAAGAATTTATTAAAATGAAGACTGGGGATATTTGATGCTGTGTAATCAAGACCTGAGGTTGTTGAACAGATTTTAAATAACCACAACGCAGTTCGGCTTTTTTTTTTTTTTTTTTTTTTCAACACTCAATGAAAATGTTTGCATATTAAGGCTAATTAAACTCAGACCTTCTACGATTCGAAGAACTACTAAAAATATCTAAAATCGATGATTTGATTCAAATTCACGAACAGATGAACCAAAGCCTAGTACGCTTACTATTCAGATGCCAATTAGACATATCCACCATGTATATTAATTTCAGTAAGTTTTATGACGTAATTTCTAAGACAGGAAATGCTGCGTTAAAATTTGGTTAAAAAAATTAGTGAATAAAAATCTAAACTACATTAAAAGTATAACGTTTATGTGTAGTTAAAATTAGATATTAAAATCCCCTCACTATATATAAACAATAAATTACATACCATAAAGTCTAAAATTTAATAAATTAACTTTATAAAATCAACCGCTCTTAAAAAATAAGATCCTCGTGAGGTTGAGAAAGGGGCTCAATAAACCAGACAAATTTGAAATGTTATTTTTAAAAGAATTTGTATCAAGAGGAAGGTTAACACCTTTACATGTAATTATAATATGAAGAGTATATAGATTCATCATACGTTTCAAACAATATAAACGTGCATGATATACCTGTGAGAGGATATTTTCATAAATAATGAGCTGTATTTGTGTGTCGCAAGAGAAAACAAAAAATTATAAATAATTAAAGCGTATATAATATTCGTAAAATTTTGAAAAAACTAATAAAACAATGTCTGATTGCACACATAACTTCAAACAGCCCCGGTGTCCCATAGCTATTTGCGATAGTAGAAATATTTATTTCGCAACACATGCTAGGTTTCAATTTTGAGTTGCGAGTACAGTGGTTCTAAAGATAACTTGTGACAGTCGAGGGAAATGGGCCGACGGGCACTTTTATAGAGTTGATGAAGTTGCTAAAAATGATTCGGTGAACGCGGGCTCGTTTTTACAGACTCTGAAAAAGCCGAGGCTTTTGCAGACAGCATGGAGAAGCAGTTTAGATTAAACAACATATTTTCCGACTCAAACTTTGAAAACTTGATCGGAAAAACTAGCCAAAAAATCAAGTCTGCAGATCTGAACAGTGAAAAATTAGAACCCGCGACTCCTGATGAACTCCAAAACATCCTGAAACACCTAAATCTCCGGAAATCACCTGGCAAGGATAACAAAACGAATAAAATGCTTAAATACCTGCCTTTTAATATCATCCAAGAAATAAATTACATTTTGAATAAATGTTTATTCCTAAATTACATTCCCCAAATTTGGAAAGAAGCTGTTATCATGATTCCTAAGCCAAATAAGGACTTAGCGATGCCTTCAAATTACAGGCCAATCAGTTCCCTTGGAAAGATCTTTGAGAAAATCATCAATCAAAGAACTAAAATATTCCTTACAAGACTCCCAAATGAACAATATGGGTTCAGGAAAAATTTTAGCACCACCAAACAACTTGTTCGTATCTTGGAATTTATGGGAAGAGGTCTCGCTAACAAAGAAAAATCAATTTTCGTCATGCTTGATATTTCCAAAGCATTTGACAGGTTATGACACGACGGGCTGATTTTCAAACTCCGAAATCCAAATTTCAACAAACATCTTATCATTCTCATCAAAAATTACCTGTCGCAACGAAACTTTTGCATTAGAAACAATAAAACTCATCTCTCAGACCGATAGAAGCTGGTGTCCCCCAGGGTAGCATCCTAGGGCCCATCCTCTACCTCCTCTACACCACTGATTTCCCTGTGCATCGATCCTATCACAACAGCATCACCGCATTTTACGCGGATGACACAAGCATTATCCAGAAATCAAAATCCGTTAACCTGGCAATTACCAAATTACAGTCAAAACTAAACAGCATCGAAGATTGGTGCAATAAATGGAAGATTGAAATTAATACCAGCAAGTCAAACGCTATCATTATTAAGAAACCTCGTAGTAGAATTATCCGAACCGAAGACCTCACAATGTACGGAGAAGAAATTCCATTCGTTGAAAAGGCCGAATACCTAGGCATCACCATAAATCAAAATCTATCATGGAAACCTCATGTTAAAAAGAAAATAACAAAACCACGCGCAGCATTTCAGCATCTTAGATCGATTATTGGCCATAGAAGCAACACTAACATCAAAATGAAAAAACTTATTTACACATCCATGATTCGCCCAATTATAACATACGCATACCCAGCTTGGTGTACCGCAGATAAAACTACTATCGAAACCCCCAATATATTCCAAAACAAGATGCTACGCAGCCTTCTCGGAGCACCCTATTATTTAACAAATAAATCCATTCACAGAGACCAGAAAATAGACCATCTCTCACATCATATAGCTAAGCTAAACATTAAATTCTTCAATGACGCCGAAAATTGCAAAGAGGCAAATTTTAATGACATTTTCCACTCTAACAGAGGACACTGAGCACTGGGTGCACACATCTCAGGGACGCGGTTCTGTCATTTCCCTTCCAACTTGTATATGGTTATTTACGTACATTTATTCCAGTACTTTACCTATTATACCCACATGTATTCCCTGCAAATATATTTTTTCCTTTTTGTATCTTATATTCTGGATCTATATTTTCTATTTTCACTTATCTTGTATTTACTCAAGATTCTCTCTCAGAGTCATTTTTCCCCTATGCCCCTGTATTGTTGTTTTTATTTTCTATTTATTATTATGCGTTCTCCTTTCGGACGAACCCTCTCCCCCTCTTCTCTTAGCTAACAGACTCCTCCTACTTATTTCATTTCCTTACTGTCTGATTTTTTTATACACCATGATGAAGAAGTAAAAGCAGCTTCGCTGCTGTATGCTTTGTTCCCCAACATGTTTCTGTTAAAAATGATTTGTAAAAATCGCGAGTGATGTTGAATGCAGTTTGACATCTGGAAGGTCAGACTCATCTAGAATGTCCAAGTGATTCTAAAAATCTTGTGATATGCTTAAGAATGTTCTGATACTTTGGAACATTCAAAGGAAATACTGAGTGAATGATCCTCAACTAGACATCGAAATAGTTCTGTTCAACGGAAAAATGCTCACAAGTCGTTTGAGGATGTCCTGGAGTAGGGAGATTTACTAGGAAAATTATCTGTGTATTGGAGGGGGATGTGTTTTTATTGCTGCATAGAAAAGAGCCTCTGGGAATCATGGAAGATTTACTTCTATGATTTCCAGATGCGATTATCATTATTGCTTTGGAAATTCATTATTCTGAATGAAGGAAAAGTGTGAAACAACGTATATGCTATAAAGTTCAATGAAAAAACGTTAAAAATTGATTATTGAAAGCGAATTTCTTAAAATGAACGGTAGTGAGTAGAGCGCGTTAAAATTTTCAGCCTTAATCCTAATTTAGCGGTATTTCGAGTAGAGAAAGACTCAAATAATAAATCTTGAACAGAAAATGAAAATTAATTTGATATATACAAAGTGAAAACAAATTGATAAATTGAATCAACGATTGTTTTAAAAATTTTATTTTCCTAACTTGCTTCTTAATATTTCGAATGATAGAAAAGACTTTGCACTTAAGATTAAAATCTGGATTTACAGTTACCCAACAGTTTTCACACAATGTCATTGTATCTTTTCTTGGGATAACTTTCGATAATTTAATAATTTTATTGCTTAAACAATTTATAAAATCAGCATTTTAATCACAAATTGAAGGATAACATATTGATTAATTAAAAATTTGTTGTATGGATGGCATGTAAATCTTTTTAATTTCAAAAAAAAAAAAATATTGAAAATTCTGTTTTTTTTTTTTTTTTTATTTATTTTTTTTTTTTTATTCATTTTTAAATAGATTTATAACATGAGAAGCGAAAAAAACAGTGGTAGAGGTTGATTAGAAAGTTGCAAAAATATACTGTAATGATGATCAAGAAGTAGAGATTTTATGCCGAAATTTTTTTTTCTTCAAAAATGAAAATTTAGAAACCACATGTTTTCTGCTAACAGTTCATCAGTAGAATGCTACATCACTTAAAGTGCGACATAATTTATTTTTGGTCACAAATTTGCGTCAATTATGTCTTAAAATAATTACAAACGCTATGTTATCAAAATTCGGAATGGTTGAAAGAGCTTAAACTTATATATCAATATATCGGTACTTGGATAAGTCAACTTTCATTTCGAACTTTTTAGTTCACATGAGTCCATAAAAAAAAGAAACTACTGTATTAAAACCCAATTTTTTTTTTATTGCACCAATTAATTTTTCTGTTGTGTTGAAAAATCTAGTGTCATTTGTTTTCATTCCTGACTACAGATGGGTGGGACCTGGGTTCGAATCTCTCTCTCTCTCTTAGTCTTTTCTTTGTGTGTGATTGGTTGCCTACCCTATAAACGGGTACCTATGGCATGTGTGTACTGAGGAAGTCTGACTCCACACCAAATATGGTTCCGTTGGAAAAGTGGATCAGCGCACCCCATATTGCCAGCCTGGCTGGGACACGACAACAACATTTGTTTTCATTAATATTTATAAAAAATGACGATGTTACACTGTTGGGGATGTTATTCCTAAATTTATTATTTTAGATAAAAGGAAATTAAAATTTACTGAACGTCGTTTAGGGAAAATATCCAATAATGTTTAATCCAATGTAAGGAGAAATCTGTAACTAATAGGTCTTTTTTTGTTGTACAACACTATACCTGATGCATCTAATATACACAACTAGTCTAGTTCTCTACAATTACATTGGTTAAAGAACGTAAATTATCCAGATATAAAATAAATTAATAAGTGTGTTATTAATATAAATGAAATACTAATGTAACTATTTGATTCTATAAGTTTAAATCTATATAATTATTATGCATAATCTATGTAAATAACCAAGATTTCCTTAATATAGCATAGGATTATCAATGCCTTTTTGATAATCGAAATATCACTATAAAATAATTTCTTAGGAAATATGTCTAGACCTAGATTTCATTTTTAACAACAGTTTCCTGTCTTTCATTGGATCATCATTCTTAAACAGAAATATATATTTGCTGAGAATAAGCAAGTCTATGATGCCCTAACATACTTATATTTGGGACATTTTCTATCAACCTTTCTAGTTTTCGTCAGAGTTATATTCAAAGCCGTTTTTACTTTTTGAATAACCTGTAAAAATTAGTCAATAAGTTTTAAAATGTAACTTAAAATACTCATGAGCTGGAGAGTAAAATATTAGTTCACTAAAATTGAATTCAAACCACACTATTAGTACTTTGTAGAATAAAAACAGAAAATTTACCCCATAAAATATAGTATGTAAACATTTCTTGCTGATATTGCAGGAGTATTCACTATGTATAAATACCTGACGCCAGTGAACTGATTAAGAACACTTACCTATTCAAACCACATACTATTAATAATTCGCAGGCAGTACAAAAACATAGAAACTTACCTCCATACAACACAGTACTATAAACATTGCTTACCTTATATCTTAATCAGACACTCTACAATAATACTCTATACATAAATACCTGAGGCCAGCTAACTGACCTTTATTCTCAATACATGTTTTGGTCTTAAACTTCAGAAATAGATATTCGTTGAGAAAAAATGATTAATTTATTAAAGAAATCTGTTATGTGTGTGTTTTCTCTCTCCAGCCATGAGATACTTTAAGAAATAAAATTTTCTGATGCTATTTACAAAGTGGATGATTATGCAAAAAGTTTTTCAACAAAATCATGAAAAATAATCGTATTGTTTAAAATTTTACTACTCAGAAAAATCACTTTTCCACTTGCCGATAGAATAACTCACATTTAAGAAAAATTTATAAATAAAACCAACGGATATAAAGTATATAAGAATGCTTTCCCCTCTTGAGATAGTGACTTATTGAAACAAAGATTTCAATAATTGGGGGGGGGGAATTTCAAGAGCAACTTAAAGTACTATAGCAATGCTCTTACAATTTTTGTTTTTTTCCAACTTTGTTTTATCTGTCGATGTTTTAGGAAATCAAATCTTTCTTTCATGAAAAAACAATTCTACATTGATACAAATATGAATTCAATGTAAAGCATTGTTTAAACATAATTTCAAAGAAATGAAACTATTAATTCTTAAATAACAAAGTATGAAAGTAAAAAAAATTACAATATTCTCAATAAAAAAGTTATTTTACTTTTTTAAACATTTGATTATTTTTAGCATAAGAGAAAATTAATTTTATCTTAAAATGAATTTATTAAAGCTCTTTCACTAATTTTACAGGAAATCGCTATCTTAAATAAAGCAGCTGTGCGATTGACATAGCATGTACTACTTATAATCTTAAAAATGTGAAGGTTTCTTTCTTTTTTTTTTTTTTTTTTTTTTTTTTAAGTTCTTAAAAAAAATTTTTTTGAAAAATAAGGAGATTTTTTTAAACAGTCGTTTATTCCATTTCTGAATGTTTCACTTTGTATACTTCAATTATTTATTAAACTAATTTTCAGCTCTGATTTGCTATGGAGTCATTCTCGTCTCGAAATCCCGCTAAATTAGGATTAAGACTGAAAAATTTAATGCTCTACTTACTACCGTTCAGTAAGAGATTCGATTTTAATTATCAATTTTAAACATTTTTTTCACTGAATTTCATAGCATATACGTTGTTTCACACTTTTCCTTCATTTAGACTAATGAATTTCCAAAGCAATAAGGACAACCACAAATGGAAATCTTCCATGATTCCCTGATGCTATTTTCTACGCAGCAATAAAAGCACATTCCCCTTTCCAATACACAGATAATTTTCCTAGTAAACTTCCCTTCTCCTTCTATTATTTCTGTCATATCCCCGAATATAAGGAAACCGCGTCAGTCTCCAAGCAAAAGAAAGCATTATGGGTGGAGACGGGTGATTTTTTTTTTTTTTTTTTGCATCTTTAGATATTTTTAATTTTAAAGCTTTCTCTGCTTTTGGTTTAGCAAAAAGGAGTTTTTTTAGAAAAAGGAGATTTTTGAATTTTGGCTTTTCTGTTATCTTGGAAGGGGAAGAGAAAATTCTGTTTAGGTGCTGCTCGTCTTGGTGATTTCGGGAAGCTGCAGCATAACTCACTCCTGATTGAAAAGTGCGAGAAGTGACCAATCGTCTCGCCTCGGGATATGAAATTTTTTGATTTTCATCGTGGTTATCTCCTTTACCAGTGAATACAGAGGAAAGCTTCGAGAGTAGGAGAGATGGTCACCATGGCAGTTGACACATACCTCCTTTGCTTTGCAGTTCGTACTATCGTGGCCAAACACCGCGCAACGGGCGCAGGTAAAATTGCCTGTGCAAGCACTCTTCAAGGGACCAAAGCATTGACATTGTAAACATCGCAAGGGATTAGGAATGCAAGGCCTGATGGGTAAATTCATATATGCAGCTTTTACATACTGCGGAAGGTCTGGCGTCACAGAAGTCAGAATGATACCGTCACTTCTAAGTTTTCTAATTTTTTTCGTGTCTGCCAGAATGGCTGCTTGAGATTCAGATGCAACCTCAACGAGCAAGTCACCTGAGCTCATTTTCAGGTGCTAACATTTTGAAGTAAGGAAGGGAGAAACTGAAATAAATGAACCTTCCTTTCTTTTTATTAAGAAAAATTTAGTTTTTAAATTTTGTAACAATTGCTTCTATGGGAGAAAAGAAAAGTGAGTAGTTTCCATATTAAATGTTTAAAATTTCAGGACCTGACCGCACCACCCACCACCGAGTCCGACAAGGGGATGCAGACAAGCTACACCTGTGCTCACCAAGTCAACTTTACAACTTACCACTTTGTGAATCAATTTATATTGCTGCTATCTCACAGTAAAGTTCTCACAATACTTCCCCCCCTAACACAATAACTAATACAGGAAGCACTTCAATGGGCCCCAGCACCAAAGTTTTTAATAACATCTTTCGTTGAGCTCTCTGTGTACCCATAGAAACATTTGTCAAGAAAATATCTGCAATGTGAGTACTTTTTTTTTTTTTTTTTTTTGTCACACATTAAAAAACACATCCATGCTTTTGGTATATACTTTTTTTACTGTACAAAAATTTTATCTGGTAGCATTTTTTTTTTCTTAATCTACAATTTATTACACATGTAAAGCTTTAAATTTAGATTTGAGGTTTTTTTTTTTTTTTGCGACACATTTGCATAGCTTATAATGAAAATTTCCCCAAAGGCAGGCAATTTACAGGGAGAATAAGCTAATGATAAAATGTAATATACGCGGTTTTAAAAGTTAAGAAAACCATCTGCTACTTTCTAGAAGATCACAAACCCGAAATTTCATTCCAATATTCAAACTATCGTGAAACATTCTCTCGTAGATACTGCGCGTTCGTGAGCTTTCCACAACATTCACACAACCTCTGCGATATGGTTTTCTAAAATATTCAACGTTTTTTTCGTAATAAGTTTACAGCGACTTCACAAACTTCAATGAAATTTCAATTTATTTTTGTCACAATTGTTTCTATTTGGATTCGGAAGTATATTAAATTTCTAATTTTTTATTTAAATATTAGCAGAAAATGTCGTTCAAAGAATTTATTTTCTTTCATTTCAGTAATTTTCATTAAATGAAACATTTTCAAATAGAATTGGTCTTAATATTCAAGTATATTTAAAGTGAAGCTTTTCTTAGATACCTAAGTATTGAAATATTTCAGGGAGTATGTATCATGGTTAGAAAATATCAAAATGTATCTTTTTTAAAATGAAAGCATTACTTTAAATTTGAAGTAAATCTTCAATCCAAAAAAAATCAAGATGTTTTAAATTATTTCAATTTAAGGAAATATATATACATATATATCTAGTTTTCAAATTCATGTTATAGAGGCAAAAAAATTCAACAGAAATTTACGCTAACATTACAGGGACAGTATTTTTCAAATATATAAAAAGTAAAAATTAATTTAAAATATTTTAGAACATATATTGAGAGTCTTTTTGCATTGGAAAATGGAAGTATTTTTCTTTCGTGAAAGATATAGTAATCAATAATCAGAAGGAAATGTAATGAATAAGGTAACTGTCGCAACTCGATTCAGTAAACAATCCAAAAATAGGTTCTAAAAAGCTCTGGTTTGGATTGTTTGTCATTCATATTTTAACTTAAGGCCGATTTGAAACAAGTTTTATGTGGATTCGGAGCCACCACTAACATCATTGTAAAATTTGTATTTTGCGACATACTGAATACCCAGAGCTCTAAACATTTGGTTGTAAGTTCAGCTCTCATCCCTGTATTTATATTAGTGGTTCATTTTTAAAATTGAAAAATTTATTAAAAGATCGCTTTAATTTCATTCAGAGATATAAATAAGAAAATTTCTTGATGACATTGTTTGCCATAGGTATTTAGAGAGCTTCATTTACATCTCTATCTCAACAAGAAATGTCCTTTTAATCTAGAATATCCCTTTTGGAGAATGTTTGGTATATTACGCTTTAAGAAAATTCCCAGTACGCATATAAATATATTACATCTTTCCCTACAAATTTTTGTCCAAAATATCACCATTAAATTATAATTGCTTTCAATCATAGTTTTCGTAAGTTTGGTTTGTTTGCCGCTCAATGATATTTTTGTGAACACGAATGTTAGACATAATAGTTTTTATAATCGTACAAAACTAAAAGTCAACAAGAATTTTAATAGCAGAAAATATCTTGTTCTACAACATGCTTTATTATTTCAACTATAATAGCAATTCAAACATTACGTGAATGACTTTTTAAATTAAGAATTACACCCATATATATATATCGATATTACTTTCATTGCACATCATTGCTTAAAAGACAAGAAACTAACATTTTAAATATGCTAACATTTTAATTTTTTTCAACAAGTTTCACTCAATTTAGCCATAAAATAAAAATATTAGAACTTACTTTTTAAATTCACATTTGAATAAAATGCTTACAAATTTATTGATAAAATGCTACAAGATTCGTGGTTGTCAAAATAGAAAGTAATAATCTTTCATTATTTTCACATTTTAAAGAGTTGATTTAAAATAAAATATGAGTGTTTGGTAATATATGAAATAATTCTTCATGAAATATATTAAATCAAAGTTTATAGATCATGTATGAAGCATTTAAAATTTGATAAGAGCATGAACTAAAATATAGGAAACATTCATAATGGTAAATAAAATTTCAATTTTAACCAAAATATTAAGATTCAGACTCTCAATAAACTATTAATTTTCTATTTGAAAGAGTTATTTTTTTATTATAAAAATTAAACAAAAGTATACTTCAACTTAATTTAATTTAAGAATTTTTAGAAAGTCAAATATATTTAAATTCTAGTTAATAGTTTACTTCAAAAAGTTATCTTACAATGCTTTTTGAGTGAAAACTTAAATATGAAATGAAATTAAGAAATATTAATTGTAATTCTCGGCGATTTTATTTAAATATGATTTAATATAACTTTGTAATACTTAAATACATTATCTGTCATAAATTTAAACTAGTTTCACCTTGCTACACACTTAATAGTTTTGATTGCTTAGATTGCTAATTTCTTTAGCAACAATTAGAATTCAATAAATATTTGGGTCGAAGTATGGTCATTTAGTATATTAGTACAAATAAGAATTTTTTTTATACATAAGCTAGTTTATCTTTTCGGGTATTCCACAAGTGTAATTACAATAACTTAATTTCAGTTTTCATTTAGTACAACTGACAGCCAACCCTTGCTCATACATAGATTAAAATTTGAAAAATTAGGGGAATATATCAAAGCAAAATTTAAGTAGTTTTTTAAAACTATTTTTTACAGACTCATTAAAAACCATTTGAGGAAATGTTGTAGTAAATTCTTTATTAGTGTCTTATGTTAATTTAATGAGTCTCGATGAATATGACATGAATTTGTGCAATACATTTATGAATTTAGTGATGAACCAATATATTTTGTATATTGGTAAACTGAAGCCAAAACATTGGTACAACTTATTCCTGATGAAATGTTATGCTGCTTGGTGAATAGATAATTTAAACCTTTTTAATTATCTGTTCCAAATTTGGATGACAAACATTGAAACATATTTAAAATTTGAATGTTTCTTTAAATTAAGAAAAGTAATACATAATGAAGTTTTATAGGAAAGTAAATGGAACATATTTATAGGTATGGAAGAATGCAATATGTTTTAAGGTTCAATAAAAATTAAATTAGTTGGTTATAAAAATTACTTATCCCTTTGGAGAATAATTTTAGTATGTATTTTATCATAAACATTTAAAAATTATAATATTAAAATATATATAATATTAAAAAATATATAATATAAAAAAAGATTTAAATTATTTTGCAGTTGTTTCATATGAATGTGAGCCTGAATAAAATATAAATTTTATAAAATTTATAAGAATAATAATTATAGCTTGAATTTTCTTACTATTGATTTTAAATTATTAAAAGTAAATTTCGGGCTGTCTTTATTAAATGTTTTTTAATGTGTTTTTAAAAAATAAATCAGATATTAAGGATTTATGATCTGAAATAAGGAGGCAGGTCAGCAGTTAAAAGTTCAATTTGCGTTCTTCTATTCCTCATCTTAGGACGCGGAGGCTGGCGAATTGTATTAGGGTCTGAAAATATTTATTAGATTTAAAAAAAAAATCATGGCAAGGATTTTAATATATGAATAAGTTAAAATCCTGGAAGAAAATTAGAAATTATTCAATTGTCAAAATAAAAACTCACTTTTTATAAATCTGCCTCGGTTATCTCGTTGTTGATTGCAAGGTTTCTTTTTTGGTCGGCCCCTCGGTCTCCCTTGATAAACCGCTCGTTGTGGTGGTGAGCCTCTATCTGATGGTGGAGTTGGCGGTGGCTGCCTACTTAAGTAGTTTAGGAGACCTTGGGGCAAGCCAACCTTCAGCATTTCAACTTCACCCCTTTTTTTTTTTCCTTCTACGGAGTGTTGGTGGTTCTGGCGATTGTTCATCTGGAAGACAAAATAGTTTAAAATTTAATCACTTTGAAAATTGATTTCTATTATAATAATTGATATGTCTTGTTTACAAGTAAGTTTTTAACTACTTATTTTCTTTTATGAAACCATAAGTTTGAATATTCAATACTAAAATAGGGCATTTGAAACAGATCTATAATTAGTGTCTTAAAAATTGCTTTATTAAAACCACTTACTGTTAAATGGATGCCTTAATAAAACCTCAATAATTGTCAACAGTGAAATTTTAATTTCTGTAATTTTAGAAAAAAAATTTATTTTGAAATTACTAGAAATATTATGTAAGAAAAATAATTATGTATTGATGACAATCAGTAATTCGAAAACCATTTGCATTCATCAATTGCTATCGTATAAAGTCAAATTTTTCTACGTAATTATAAATCACTGGAACAAAAAGCACTACGCACACTATTTTACAGAGCAAAAATTTTTAGTGGTTCTTGACATTGAAGAAGTGAAGGGAAATCCCATCCATTTACACTAAAATCTTCTGCTCAAAAGAATGTTCATGTAAGTACTTGGAACATACACATCCCTCACAACAATGAGTAAAAGTATTTAAGCAAGGTGATAAAGTTCAAATATGAATGCAGATGCATTAAAAACTTTATTCATCTTAATTAGTCAAGAGTGATTGAACTTTAAATGATAATGAACTAAAATTATTAGATAATGGTTTTATTCAGTTTGTATATAAACATAGCACTGCTTTCAAAGCAACTATTTCTTGTTCTATGACGAAAACAAATTTATTCTATGGATAATGATCATGTCTACCGATGTACGATAAACGCCCTGAAGTAGTCATCGATAAAATGTAGAAATATATATATTCCAAAAAAGTCATTTCATATAATTTTTGTCTTCAATATTTATTTCAGAATAAATTTCTCTGAAACCTAAAATTAACGTGTGATCATGAAAAATTGTTAACTAGAAAATAAGTTAATTTTGAAATTTAAGCAGATCAATTAAGAATCCTATGATCAATACTATGTACTTTTTTTTTAAATAAAGGATACATCAATTGTCAATTTAAAGGTCTGCATGAGGTTTACAGTCAGAAAAAATGACAGTAAAACTAAATTAATTTTAGAAAATAACAAATTTTGAATAAGCTATGTTTAAAAATATTAACATAATTTAAAACAAAATATTTTCATTCATATTACAAAACCTTTTAGCTAGATATCTTATAAGAGGTAATAAACTAATACTTAAGAAAAGCTTACTTTTTCCTAGATACTAATTAAGATCTAGTTTAAATTATCGATTCATTTTAAAATCGATGTTTTTAGAAAACTATAACATGGACACATAAGCGATGTAAAAGAATAACAATCTCACCAAGTAAACACTAAAATCTTCTGCGTTTAATTCTAAATTCACCACGTTTGTAATGAGTATTTTTTTCAGGTACATTATCTTTCCAATTTGGTTAGACAGCCCGAATTCAAAATGCCAGTTATTAAAACAGCAAAATTTTGTACAGTAAAGATAAGCAACATATACTATACTGATACATTTTTTATGTTATGTAATGCACTAATAAGAAAAACTGTTTGGAATTTACCTGATGATGTATGTTGCTCATTTGGATTCATATCTTGAAAATCATCAACATCTGGGATATCAACATCTGGGATATCAACATCTGGGATATCACGAACTGGAAGCGCAATGGGATCTGAAAATATTTAAGAAAAATGTCATTCACATGCTAACAGGCAATACTTTTCATCGTATAGTCAATTACATTTGTCTAACAATATTAGAGTTGAAAAATGTGAAAAATTCTTAGTATAAATTAATCTGATAAATTTATCTGGTCATTTTTTTTTTTTTTACAAAACAGCTAAAATTAGACTAAGACTTGCAGTTCGAAGTGGAATCCCCCCTCCTCTACAAACACACAAGCTCAAGGTGAAACTCGAATAGACAAAATGTTGACGATCAGAAGAAATGGATAAGCACAATAGAAAATCTCTAAGTTAAACGAGTACACCGAGGAGATCAATTAATATTTATAAGCTTCACGATTCCATCACACATTGGTTTCAAATTCAATGCAGATTTACACAAAGCATTTTGAAGTATAACAATGTAGAAAACATTGTTCCCAGGATATTTTTAATTAAAGTTATTTAGATTAAAAAGTTGATGAAAGTTTTCATATGTCTACTCCTATAAAGAGAACGCTTGTTGGTGCCTATTTCGCTTCGAAAGCTATATGTTTGCTATTTCTGTTCGATTTGTGTTAATTAACAAAAATATAGAGAATAAAAACAATGTTTTGAAAAATAAGAAATTTTTTTAGCAAAATCGAAAATGAGAATATATAAATATATTTTTCTTTTATAATACTCTAATACAGGAATTTACAATTTTATCCACGAGATGGAGTCCATCCCTGCACTAGAACATTCAGTTGCAACTTCTGTTTTAAGGTAACACTTTGTTGAAGTTTATTGAACATTTAAAACTAAAAGGGAGTAATTTACTGTTTTAGTAGACTGTTTTCTGAAAGATATAAATGTATTTAACTGATTTAATTAAGTAATTCAGGAGACTTAAATTAATGATTTAACTTTTTAAAATATCTAAGGAATATTGAAATCCATAGTTTTCCCTTTTTTTTGACTATAAAATTCGGGGTAAGAAAATGATAAGTAAGTGAATTTTAGATATTGCAGAAGAATTAGAATACAAAAGTGTTTAGAAGTTTGTAGTTTTCGAATAAATTTTAATATTTTATGTGTAAGTAAAACCTACTACTGCAGTTAATCGGCATTGGATAAATGTTTATTTAAATAATTTTTAAAAATAATCCTTAACTGTTATTGATCCATATCAGATAAGTCAAAAAATAAAAATTTTGCAGTTCAACATGTACATATTAATTCCTCTATGAGAACACATTTTACAGCTGGACGAAATTTGAAAGTACTTTTAATGGCAAGTTTTACTTTTTCTAAATTTTCCTCAAGAAATTACTCTCAACGATTTAGTTTATAACATTTCAAACTGAAAATAGTTTAGCAAATTTAAATCAAAATGGATCATAAACTGTTGAAAAATAAGTGAATTAACTTTCAAGAAATTAATCATAATTATCACTTAGTTTTTCTACTTTAATAAATGCAAGAATTAGTCAAATTCAATGCATTGAAGGGAAAAAATGAAGGCACTGCCTGAAGTTCATCGAATACAGTGCAATTATAATATGAAAGCGTACAAAACAGCTCAATGCAAATGCCATTCAGTAGTTAATTTTTAACGATAAACTTCGTTGAAGTAGAACATTGGACTAATACAAATATAGTCTTTAAATAAGAATAAAAAGTAAGAGTTAGGACAAAGTTAAATCCATTTCATTACAAGGGATTTTGGAAATGATAGAATGAATTGAAGATCATGATTGTTCCAAACATTTTTACACAAGTGTGATTTTCAAATTGAGCAAAATCGCAGCGATGATTTAAAAAAGTAAAATGTATAGAATTTGATTTGATTTTAGTGGAGCAATATCCTCAGATCGGATATTGACATGTAACAAATCTATCATAATCCTAAGAGCTTGAGTAAATCATTGAATAAAACTAATTAAGACGATTGAGATTAATAACTAATAAGAATAAAGACTGTAATTGTATAATAAAATAAATTTATAGAAGCCAATAAAATGATACTTAAATATCATTAAATACTCCATTGTCTTCCCGAGAACCACAACTGTTCAATACAATTTTTAGTGTCACTTAGATTATGTTTGATTTTTGAGTTTCTCTTTCCTACCCTTTAAAATGGTCAGAAGTTCATTTCCCTATTTCAGAAGAGGATGTATAAATTGTTCTTTCGAATTTTGGTTTTTAATTTTGGCATCATCAGTCTTAGGTTTATTAGAAGTTGATTTACATTTATTTATGCTACAAGTAGTTGAAGGTATATTTATGGAATTTGATTACAAAATTGAAGTGTTGGCGATAATGGTAAACTATTTTTTCTTTGCTGGATTGATGTTTAAGGTTTTGTTTGTAAAGTAGAACAGTATTAAACGTCAAATATTCTTGTGTTCTGTTTTTTACTATTTATCTTTCCAAGAAAATGCTATCTTAGAACTTTTTCCAGGACTCTTTAGATTTGGAAAATGATGCATGTGAGTTAGAACTATAACATTTGAAAAAAGTGAAATTTTCATGCCCAGATTGTGCACATTTTCCTCACAGAACTAGTATTCCGACATGTCTGTTAAGAAATAACATATCTAACATTCAGAAAACCAGAGGAGATAAGAAATTTAATTATACTGGTGTCTGAAAAGTTTAGCCACTTGTTGGGTGGGAAAAACTCTGCAATCCCGTCGAATGTTTGAACGACACGATCAAGGAGTTCCATATAATTTGCTTCCTTCACATTTATGATGTCTAGATTAGAACCGCGAGATAAGTATAAAATTTTATGACGTTTAATCTGGAAATGCTACCAAATTTTTCTAAGTTACTGATTATCAAAGCTTAGTGCGAATCTACTTAAACAAGAAGAGAGATCTCTAGGTCAATATTTTTAACATTTCGTATATTACCAACAGATGTGAGTTACGTTCAAGAATCTGATTTTATATTTGTCCATTCTACAAAAGTCTAGCTTTTGAAAAGTCTTCAGATTAGTGTTTCTGGGACTATGTATATATTAACTATTAAATAAAAACATTTGTTATCTTTTTTCATGTCTAACTTGAAAAATTTAAGTGAATATTTTTAAATTAACACCAGAAGAAACTTTAATATAGAGTAAAATAAAACTTACGATTTTGTTCTTCCTCTGAGAACAATCTCCTCCTTTTTCGTCTGCCTGGAAAAGAAAATTAAAAAATGGAGTACCCGATTTAACCTGGAATACATATTTTTTTTATTTCTATAAATGCTACCTTAAAAATGCTTGATACTTTTCCCTTATATCAACGCATTACAAATATATATATATATCAAATAATGCAGTGTTTTATTCGTTCATAAATTTATTGTTTTTCAATGAGTGAAATACATTTACCAAAGAAAATATAGTAACAATTCCATAAATTAGTCCATAACACAAGATAAGTGAAAACGTTCAGTTCATTCACATGTTCTGGATAAAAATCTTTTTTACTCCGATGTTTGATTAAATTTCAACTGTTGTTTTCCACATAAGTGCTAATTTGAATGGGCCTGCAATTTTGAAAGGATTCCCTAACAGACTCGTATCCAAGACAAACTGAATCGAAGGTCAGAACACCTACCATTCATCTGCTAATTAGCTTGTTAATCCAGATATTTTTAAAACATTTAAATAAAATTATAACTGTAATTACTATAAATTGTTTAATTAAATCCCTCCAATGTGAATTTTAAGAATTATTCAAGTTGATTACAAATCATGTTTGCTTAAAAGCTGAAAAATGAAAGACAATTCTACATATGTTAATGATTCGATAATTTTTATATTTGGTGTATAAATCTAAGTAATGTGAACGTGACATATTTCCTTTCTACTTTTCAGCTTAACACACAGTGAATAGTTTTGAAAATCAAACATATGTGGGTTTAAAATTTTTATTTGAAAGCTAGCTATATCATAAAAGTCAAAATGAAAAACTATCGTAAAGCAAGTTTTTATTCCGAAATTTGAGTCAAAAGGTAAAAACCTACTAGGAAGAAATATAAAAAAAATGCCAACTAAGAAAAAATATGTACAGAAAAATTGTAAAGTAAGTTTTTATCAGAAAATCAAACCTAGGAAAAAAGACAAGACATTAAAAGCAAATACAGATCTCAAAAATCAACTGCATTTAAATGGACTGTTTCATTAAACAAGTAATAATTTAACATAGTAATAGAGGGAAAAATTAAAAATATATAAAATTAGGTCATTCATATAAAAAATGACTTGCAGTTAAAATAATTTTACAAAAAGTTTACAAGATGGTTCATCGACACAGATATACTTTATGCCAAAAAATGTGATTGATGATTTGATCTCTGTAAATGACTAGTTGGAGATTTTGCCTTTAGATTTGCAGTCAGAAAGCTAATAACCAGTATAATACCGACATGGTTGTCTGTGGGATGTATGTGTAAACATCTGATCTTTAAACTAGTTTGATATCTAAAACACGTGTAATTCAAATCCAGATATTTTAGATTTAAAACACATCCACTGGATGTCTACAATTTTGATATCCATAATCTAGATATCCATAAGATATCGCAGAGGTAACCTTGTTTAGATATTACCATGGAGATATACGACGGATATCTTATAGATATCCACAACTTTTTCAATGTGGATCTCTCAAAATCTCTGCACTAGATATTTAAAGTTAGATATCTCCTACACATATAAAGAAAGATAATGTAAACACAAGCGAAAAGAATGAATTTTTATACAAAATTTCCATTGAATTTAAAAGTAACATTTTAATAGGGCTGTTTTTGCAACATAAAAAAAACATTTAACATTTGTAACATAAAAAAACAAGGCAGTTATGTAGCTAAACTCATTAAGTGAAGTGAGGTTGAAATTGGCAATTGAATTAAATTGTAAACTCACAGATACACAATTTTCTACTTCGTGTAATTTGTCTTGTGTATTACGATTATTTTGAAGTAAGATTTCTTATTTCAGAAATTATTTTCTTCATTTGAAGTAAGTTTACTATTGAAGATTATAAAATGTTTATAATTCATTTAGAATAATTTATTTTTTTTTTTTTAATATTGAAATTATGTGTATTCAATGGGAAATATAGGTAACTTTCGTATTGTTTTTCTTTAAGATTGTTATATAATTTATGCAGTGATAATGCCGAAATTAAAGTCACGTTTGCATTCAAAAGCTAACAAAAACATTAATGATTCTGTTCAGAATTTACTTTGTTCAGTGAGCAGTAAAGCTCTTCCGATGTGAATTCTGATGACCGCAATTTCGAAGGATTTAATGAATTCTTAGTGTCCGAATCATCAGATTCTTTGTCATTACCTAAAAGTTTGGTAAAAACCAAATTACAAAATGGTTCCGATTTACAAAAAGACCTTGCAAATTGGTCCGTGATAAACAATGTATCACACTCTGCAATAAATGAATTGCTCAAATTGTTAAAGAATATCCTTTTGGCTCCAATTCACCTAGTGATGCCCGCACTTTACTTAAACCACCAAGACTACTAAAAATCTACTGGATTTTACCACCATTTTGGTATTGAAGAATGGACTAGAAGCATTTTTGAGCATTTTTGTTCCATTCCACAGGTGATTAAATACTATTATTAGTTAACGATGGTCTTCCTATATCAAAAAGTTCAGGAAATCAGTTTTGGCCAATTCTAGGATCTAAGTTATTCGCTTAAAAGTCAGTGTGTTTTCCATTTTAATGAGAAACCTTCAGATTCAAACAAATTTTTTAAAGATTTTGTTGGAGTTAAATATTTTACTTTCAAATGGAATCAGCATCCATAATAAAGTGAATAAAATTTCATTTAAAGGAATGGTTTGTGATGCATCTGCAAGAGCATTTATACTATGCATAAAAAGTCATTCAGGTTAATTCAAGTTGCAATAAATGCTTTGAGCCCAGGAAGTACTTTTAAAAAATTTGTTTCCCAAACACTGATATTATTCAGCGAACAGACTCTAATTTCAGAATTTTTTACTTTTGCATTGCTCAATTAAAATATTAGTTTTGGAAAATTTTATGTCACTTCTTCCTTATGTTGAATTGTGGCTTAAGTCATTTGTAGAAGGATTTTCTCATCTTTACTGAAAGCAGTATGTTTCATACAATATTCATATTCTTCAATAAATGAAGATTTAAAAATTTTGGGCATCTTTATTTATTTTGTACATTTCAATTTGAAAACTTCATGAGTGTTATTAAACGAATGATAAGAAAAGCCAACAAACCATTACAACAAATTGTTAATGGAATTTAAGAAAAAAATTCTCATTCATATCAGAATCTGTTGCATCAGATAATGTGCATTTATTAAAAGAACATTACGATGGTATTCAAATGGAGGATTGTACAGGTTTACAATTTAAAGCTGTATTTAAGGATTTTAGTCTTTCAATATTTGAGCCTAATAATTTTTGTTATTTAAAAAATGGTACTGGATATAAAAGTTTATTCAGAAATCTAATAGAAATATATTTACAGAAAGTTTATTGTTTGAAGTAATGTCTATAACTACCCTTGCGAATCAAAGCATTTAAACATATGTTCAGTCGAAATGCTTTAGTCATATCTTAATTGCTCTATCGAAAATTTGCACTGTAAATGTCTTGCACTTAAACATAGAAATGTGTTTAAAGTTTTCCCATTAAGTTATGAATATTAAATTATTTATGTTCATTCTTTAAACTGTATGTATTTTAAAGCATTTTACAGCAAGTTTAAATTATTGTTTATAATAGATTATCAAAACTATTTTAAATAATTTTATAGTTACTTTTAATATAAATAAACTAAATATGTATATTGTTAGTAAAATAGAAATTATGCCCAACAATTTCGCCATAATTAATTTCACCGAAACTAATGAAATTGAAGTTGTTACATTGACATGGATGAGAAAAAATGGATGTCTTTGTCCTCCACTTAAAGGTAGAAGTTTATAAAAATTGGTCGAGTTGCATAAGCCATGTGATGAATGGATTTGCCATGATGCTAGAATCCTTGGTAAATATTCTTTCATGAAAAAAAAAAACAAATTTAATTCTTTAAACTGCTTTGGTCTTATCTTGTATTTTTTTAATATTTCACTATATTCACATTTTAGGTAATGGTTACTACTATAATCCTTCTTTAGAGCAATTATTTTAATGTTATCCAAATTAAAAAAGCAATTTTCTTTTTAACCAAGTTTATAATTTAATAAATATTACTTAAGAGACTGGTTTAAAAGATTTAATTATAAGCATTAATATATTTTACTAAGTATAATTTATCTAATATAGTTAGCCATTTTATTTTTACTCCTTTATATAGATGAGAATTTATTTTTACGTACAGATGTTAAGTTACTAGTGAATTAAAATTTTACAAATTCCTTATTGGTTAAAGTATTTTTAGCTGTAATGTTATGTTTTGTTGTAAGTACGACTTGTATAATTTTTTTCTTCAATTATTTTAATTTCAAATTTTTTAGAGACTTGAGTTGGCTTGTCATCACTAAAAAAAGCTGAAGATTTGTCTGATCTTACATCAGACCAAGACTGCGGAAAAGGGAAAAATTTTTCCTTCCCATCTGTTACAGTCTAACGATGACACAAAGGGGTTAACTTTTACAGAAACAACAAGCATTGTTGTCCAGGTTCAAGTTATTCATCCAGGCATGTATTGACAATGTGCACTTCTCTATGCCTATGGCAAATGTATCAAACTGATTGTAGTAAATCTTTTGAAACTCTGGATATTGCTAAAGGTCAGTATTGCTAAAGTTATTTTTTTTATTTGAAACCTGTTCATTTTGAATATAAATTCTTGGTTAATAAATGAAACAATATTTGTTTACATCTGACATGTTCTGCATTTCCATCATTAAAATATGATTAATTTTATGTATTTTTTTTATTTTAAATATTTACTTTTATATATTTCATTACTTCTATGGTTTATTAAATGACTTTATATATTGCAAAATTATATATTAAAAAAAATAAAATATTGAAGTTGAATAAGGTAAAAATGCGTAAATAAGATAAAATTTGTAAATTTCTTTCTCAGTGTATTTAATAACACACAATTAAAAATATTGGAAAACATAAAATATAAATATATTGAATAAAAAATATTAGTTTTTTTTTTTTTTAATCATTTTGATACATTAAATTTTTTTTTCTTTCCGCATCTTTTAACAAAAGAAATATTTTCTAGTCAAGCAAACCAAAAACTCATTCCCCAGAACCAAGAAGAAATTTTAACTATAACCATAATATTCTGCACAAATTTCATTTGCATAGATTTCTTTGTTTTATAAATTTTATTTTAGCAAACACTGTCTAGCATCAAAAATCTTCACGAGTTTAACTCTGTTGAGCTGCCTCTTTACTTTTTATTAACTCAAGTGAAGATTTACAGAAGATGGAAATTTCTTTGCAAGATGAGACTATAAAAGATTGTTTGGTAATATTTTTTTTCTCATTTTGAGTAAATATTTATAATATTCAAAAATCAAATTTGTGATGGTGTTTTTTTCTTTTTTTTAGATTCTTAGAATGTGACTGTGGTGGCCTCTCAGTTGAATCAACTATAAAACGTATAAAGAAAAAATTGATGACTTATTTTATAGCTTAACACTATAGCTGGCTTAGTGCAAAAGGAAGCTTTCTTTAGTCTCAGATTATGTGAAATTGTATTTGGTATGTCAATAGCTTCTTAGTATCATTTTTCTGATGTTTGAATAGACTTAAATGGATGTTTCTTATTGACTATAAAACATTACTAACGCTTTTAAGCAGTGGTGTTGTCGAGCCAGAACGTTCCGGTACTTCCTTTTTTGGACAGGAACGCGTTCCGGAACTAAAGATGATTTATAATAACGAGAATTGGCTGACGTATTGAAAAAAAAAATTAAAAAGCATTGCTGATTTTTTTTTTCTAATTTTTGACGAATTTTTATCTGTATTATTATGAACAAGGGTTTCAACCGAACCCGAACCAATACAATGTATTAATAAGATTAATAAGTACTACTGTTAGCAAAATATTCTATGCACGCTACCTAAGTCAAAGTGTCGATTAAAAAGTGTTAGGCAAGCCGCACATTGAGGCAGCATGCCTCCAACGCACGCCTATCGCTTCTAGGCCGCATCACTGCTCGCGAGAGACATGTTGAAAAGTACCACATACTGAAGTGACGGCAGGAAGATCTCACGCATGCGCAATACATCTTCCGTTTCTGTGATTGCTTGAGAACTATGTGGCTAAAGCATTGACGTTTTTATTAAATATTTAAAGTTTGGTGTCTCGCATTTGAAATATAAAATTATCTCATTAGGCACGATATAAAACTTAAAAAATTTGGGATTGTTATTCCAAAATTCAACCGATTTCTATTGAACTGTACTTTAAAAACAAAGGTACATTTTTTTCAATCCAATTTTTTATTAATATTGTAATATGATTAACTTATCATTAAATTTATACTAATTTTTTTTTAATTGTGTCCATGGCTAAAATAGAGTCAAATACACGCACAAACTGGAATTTTTTCTAAATAAAAAATAGCTAAATATGCTAAAATGATGAATTTATTGCTTGGTGTAAAGTTATAACTGAAATTAAGTTTGATTTTTATGTAACATTTATTAAAAGGAAATCAGTTAATAAGATATCAGTTAATATAATAATCCTTTGCTTTGACATGATAGTGTCAAGGGTCCCAAATATGACTCCCCCGTCGTCAAATTTGGTACATAAGAGCTAATAAAAAAATAAAAAACCCGTCGCCGCCAGGTTTATCGTAGAAAATCAAGCGTCTCCTTAAGACCTTGTGTCTGAAAACCCAACCAAGCAATCTTCATTATGGAGCTTAAATCATTAATTTATCATCTTTAGACTACAATTGTACATACTAACTAGCTTTATGTGGCAGAATAAAAATTACATCATTTAATAGTTAGAAATAAATAATAAGTAAAAATGAAGGGGAAAAGCCAAAATATAGTGACATTCTTACATGATTTGCATTTAGTTTTTTTTATTATTAAAGTGAAGACAAAAATTTGTCAAACGATATGTACGTGGAAAAATAGATAAGCATATATTTTTTTTATAATAAATTATAAAGCATTTTTTGTATGAGCTTACTCTGATAGTACAATATTTTTTAATCTAAAAATAGCAATGAGGAAGTAAAAAAAAAATTTAAAACTAGAGATTCATGAATCAAGATTCTTAATTTAAAAGTTAAGTGTCTGAGTTTGAAATCCTTAAGTGTTTAGTAGCAGCTTTCATAAAAAAATTTTTGTTACACAAGGCAAAACAAACCACACATTTTGAAACCCAGGTTTTCTACACTTTTAAAATAAGTAATACAAAAATATTAAGTCGTATTAAACTCAGCTGTAATTTTTTAATTTGAAAGTGTAATTTTATGATTACTTAGATTTATATGTTGATATCATACAGGTCGATTGTCATTTAAACACTCAAATTTATATTATATATATATATATATATATATATATATATATATATATATATATAT
>JAPDSC010046664.1:45731-86282 GCA_026290005.1 Latrodectus geometricus
AGATTGGAGACCAGTAGGTGACTACAGAGCTTTAAATGCTCAAACAACTAAAGACAAATACCCAAAACCTCGTATAGCGGATTTTACTGCAGAATTGCATGGATCAAAAATATTTAGTCGCATAGATCTAATTAAAGCCTATCATCAAATTCCAATAAACCCTGACGATATACATAAAACCGCGATATGCACCCCATTTGGTTTATTCGAAAGTACAAGGACGCAATTTGGCCTTTGCAACACATCTGCAACTTTTCAACGCTTTATAGATGAAGTTACACGCGATTTAACAGGTGCTTATGCTTTTGTCGATGATATATTAATTGCGTCTAAGAAATCCCCAAGAGCATTATGAACATTTAAAAGCTTTATTTTCAAAATTAGCAGAATATGGTTTATGTATTAACGCTTCTAAATGTACTTTTGGTGTTTCATCAATAGATTTTCTGGGTTTTAATCTTTCCGGAGAAGGAATTCAACCTCTACCTGATAAAGTTAAATGCATATTAGACTTTCCTAAACCAGAAACTAACTCAGTTACGAAGATTTTTAGGGATGTTTAACTTTTATAAGTGCTTTATTCCTAAAGCCGCACATGTTCTTGCGCTAATTGTTCAATTCTTAGAAGGACACAGAAATAAAAAGAAATCTCATTCTAATACTCGTAAATTTTCCGAAAAACTTACATGAAATGAATATGCAGAACAATCCTTTATTGCCGCAAAAAATGCAATTGCCTAAGCTACTCTTTTAAGACACCCTATTCCAGGAGCTCAGTTGAACTTATCAGTCGATGCCTCGGATTTTGCAGTAGGAGGCACTATAAGTCAGTTATCGGAGGGAACATGGGAACCAATTGCATTCTTCTCAATGAAGCTTAATAAAAGTCAACAAAAATGGTCTACTTGTGACAGAACTATTTGCAGTTTATTCTGCTATAAAAAAAATTCAAACACTTGTTAGAAGGCCGAAAATTCATAATATACACAGACCAACAACCGTTGACTCACGCTTTTAAACAAATCCCTAATAAATGTTCTCCACGGCAGTTACGCCATTTTGACTTAATTTCTCAATATTCAACTGACATCAGGCATGTGCAGGGTTGTAAGAACGTGGTTGCTGATGCACTAAGTAGAATTGAAATTGATTCTATAACAAAATCACTAAATTTAAATTTTGAAGAATTTGCAACAGCTCAGAAAACTGATTCAGAGATCCAAAGTTTTCTGCAATCTAATACCACCTCTCTTAAACTGGAACTAAAACCATGCCATTTTTCTTATTGCGAATTGATGTGTGACATTTCAACTGGAACGCCACGTCCTTTTGTCCCATTTTCTTTTCGTAGATTGATTTTCGACCATTTGCACAACCTTTCTAATCCTGGAATAGCAGCAACGAAACTAATTTGTTCCAGATATGTTTGGCCTAATATGAAACGACAAATAAAATCGTGGGTTCAATGTTGTGAACCATGCACGATCGAAGGTGCAGAGACATACCAAAACGCCTATAGGTATTTTCTCTCTTCTAGATGCTCGTTTCACACATATCTATATAGATATCGTGGGTCCACTACCACCCTCTGATGGTTACAATTATCTTTTGACAATAATTGACCCTTTTACCAGATGGCCAGAAGCTATACCCATTACGGATATTCTTGCGAAGACTATTTGCCGAGAAATATTCAACAATTGGATTTCACGTTTTGGATGCCCATCCGTAATTACCTCCGATCAAGGACCCCAACTGCGCTCAGATATGTATGCTGAATTTACTCGCATGTTAGGTTCAGAGAGGATCAAAACAACTCCCTACCATTCGATTTCAAACGGAATTGTAGAAAGATTTCATCGCCATCTAAAATCAGCAATTAAAGCTCATGAAAATGCTAACTGCACAGAGATAATCCCTGTCATTCTTTTGGGCATCCGAACAGCAGTTAAACAAGACTTGCAAATTTCTTGTGCAGAACTTGTTTATGGCACTACCTTGCGTCTTCCTAGTGACATGGTGGACATGACAGTTCTTCCATCCTGTGACAGTGATTTTATCACTAATCTTCGAAAAGTGATGCAGCAACTGAATCCTGTCGCAGCATCAGCTCACTGCACAGATCGATTTTATGTACATCCATCGCTGAAGTTATTCACGCATGTTTTCTTGAGAATTGATCGTGTACGTCCTCCATCTTATACTAGTCCTCATGAAGTCTTACAAAGAACTGACAAAACTGTTACCATTGACATAAATGGAAGAAAATCTACCGTTTCTCTTGACCGTGTAAAACCGGCACATCTTCTAACAGAAACTGTCATTCCATGGAACACTGTTACTAAAGCCAGTAACCCATTACCTGATGATAAAAATTTATCAGCCAGTAAACTGCACAAAACTAACCAGATCAGGGGGACATGTACATTTTCCAAAGAAATTGGCTACATACATCACTTACTAATTATGTTATTTTAATTAAATCTATCATTTTTATTTTATATATGTTTGTTCATTTAAATTTTTCAATTTGTTCTTTTGAAATTGTTATTGTTATTATTTTTTTTAATATGTATGTATATTGTTCCATCAGACTGAATGCCCTCTGCCACTGGGGGGATACTCTGTGGTGAATCCTAGAGTTTTGTGCCATCACACCAACAAAAATTCTGGTAACCTTTTATTAGAAGGATCAGAAGGAGAGAGTTAGATATAGCCTCGGATATACGAGTGGAAATCTAAAATGTCTGTATACCAGTAAAATAGAAAGTAATTAATAAAATTGTTTGATGGAGACTAATATTGTGTTAGTGAAGTTTATTTTTATATAACATAACAATTTCCTCAAGTCCAATATCATTCAAATTGGGATCGACAGCCCGAATTCAAAACTGCTGGAAAATTGGAAGAAAACAAGAGAAAAGTTAATTCCTTGAATGTTCCTTGAATTACTCTTCTGTTATAGCTCTACAATGTACTTTCTGAAGAGTGTAATGAAAAGAACTACAGTGTCAAAAATCATTTTGTAGTGGTATCAGTAGTACAAGGATACTAGTTTGATACCAAATGTGTGGAATCAGTTCGTCTTATTATGCGTTAAGTAACGAAATAAGCACAAAGTGAAAATTTATAAGGATGTATAAAATTGGTGACTTCTTTTCATGTATATACTTCACATAATTTTGGAACTAGCCCTATATTGTAAATGAATTAAATAAGCAAGCCCCTATACACCCTGGGCTAGTATACATGATTAGTCAGGAATTGGTGATCAAATGAATGCACAACATGAATTTGCCATTTACTAAAACTGCAAAATTTTTACAGTAAGACTAAAGTAAAACTATAACTATATTGCTACATTTTTTATTATATAATACACTAAAAGAAAAACTGTTTGGAATTTACCTGGCAACCTGGGTGGCTCATTAGGAATAAAAACTTCTGGGTATTCATCATCACTATCAGGTAGTGGTAGGGGATCTGAAAGTTTTCAGAATATAAGTTCGAGGAAAATTCGTCGTTTACATGTTAATTGACAATACTTTTCATCACATGCTTAAATACATTTGTCTGATAAGATTTAAGTTGAAAAAAACATGTACAATTCTTAGCATTAATTTTTCTCATGTAGGAAATATTTATACTTGTTAGTTTACAGACCTGAACCTTTCATACAAGTAAATGTATAAGAGAAATTTTTTCATAAACTAAAATCATTTCTAAAAATTTCCCATTATTCCTTAACAAAAAATCAAATTATAAGGGATTAAAATTAGGATTCTTGTTTTACTGAATTTTTTTGTGTAATATTTCTAAACATGAATGTTCAATGATCCTATATCACTTCCCCTTTGGTATTGCTTTCTGAATAAAATACTATACGTATTTTATTCAGAACTGTCAGTACTGTTGTTCATTTCAATTTCAATGACAGTCAACTCAATAGAGAATGACAGTTCTCTTCGCAATGTTTAAAAGTCACAGGTCTACCCGTTATTAGGTTCAACAAGAAAAAGCATTATTGGAAAATTTATGAAGATCATTTCAAACTGAAGGTTATGGCAAAAATGGGTACAGTTGTAAAAATTCTTATCGTACCAAGAAACTTATTCACAGCAAATTATAATTTTCGTTCTAGTATGGGAATATTGGGACTTTGGCAGGAAATCTACAGATCGACCACATAATATACCATGAATGGAGGGCAGAACATTTTAACCATTCTTTGCATAGTGGTGGAAATTTCCATCATAACCTATAATGCCCAAAAATTAAATAAAAGAACAAGTTCACTTTAAGTTGATCGTGTTTGGATACCTTTTTAATGTCCATTGCATAAAAAGAAACATAGCTGTCAAAAATAAACAAGTGTCATTATCAGTGCTTAAAGTTGTCTCATTCCGCTGTTTGTTGTAGTTGCAATAAACGTATGATTTCGTTTATAATTTTGTTTTATTAGTTTCTATTGCTAAAAAATTGAAAATGAGTGGAAGAAAGGTTTGTAACACGTGTTTCTGTTATTTTCCTCTTTTATTTCTATTTAGTACTAAGCTAATGATCTAACTTTGGATGATGATGGAAATTTTTAGCATATTGTTTTTTGCTAAATTTATACTATAAATATATACTAAGATTTTTTTAACCATTCTTCCTTTAATTTTGAACATGAATTATATCAACTTGATTTATTTCACCAATAAAGAATCATGCAAAGAAGGGTTAAACAATGTTCTTTATAGGAAGGTTAAAATTCATGCCACTTAAAATTTTACCCTTCAGGTTATGTAAAATGACTTTCAAAAAGTCTATCCAATGCAGACTTTAGAAATACGTAATGCTGAAGAATTCTGGGCAAAAATAACATTGACATCCAAACTCAAACATTGAGCGGAGAAAACCATACCTTCGTGTTCGGTCATATGCTTTTCCTATATTTAAAAATATAGAAACTAAATGATTTCGTCTAACAAAGGCATTACAAATATATGATCTAGTATAGATATGCCTTTATGGAAACTTTTGAAGTGGAGGAATATATATTTCTGTATCGTATAAATAAGACACCAACTGATCATACGTTCCAGTGTTTTACTAAGTAAACTATTTAGTATGATTGGTCGGTAACTTAAATGGATCGCAGAATCTTTTCCAAGTTTCAGTATGGGAATGGTAGTAACTTTTCATTATAAACTGGGATACTTATGTTGATCCCTTGTTTAATAGAATTTGAGTACAAGTTTTGAAGGGAATCGGTACTTAAGTGACACATCATTGTGTAGCTAATTACATTCAGCCAGGACTAGACTTTCGTTTGAAATAGCGCTCTTAATTCTAACATCTGGAATTTGCTGTTATATGAAAAGAAATTTCTGTCTTGAAATATAAGAATTCGTTCAAAATATTTCTTAAAAATTGGTGAATGTATTATCGGGTTTGGGGCTCGAAACTATAGCAAATTTTTCAGCAAGTCTATTTGCAATATCACTGGGAGAAGATCACTGGAGAAACAAGAATGATCCGTTACATCAACTCAATATTTACATATTGAATAACGGATTAATCTTTCTGGCTTAAGATTTTTTTTTTTTTTTTTTTTTTACCAGAAAATACTTTGGTACTTTTGAAGGCAAGAAGATACTACGTTCTTAGATATCAAAAGACACCCAATAGCTTCCATCTCTTATATACTAAGCGACAGGCATTATTCCACCAATATTCATATTTTGTTTGCAAGAATTTGGAATAGCTGTATTGGCAGCACAAATAATTGATTTTGTGAACTCCCTAACATCTTCAATTATTTCCATAATAGCGCATTTCGTGAATAAATTACAATATTCCCTGTTGTTTCTATATGTATGTGGCCTTTACAATATTCTGTTACATCCACTCTAGTTGTATAGAAAGAGGATACAGATCGCTGCTATGAAGATCATATTCATATACTTAATGATGGCAGAGTTGAAGGAAAGCAGTCAAGTCAATGGAATGAAATGTTTTTGTAATTTGATTGAAATGTTTTTTCGTTAGCATTAAACAGACAATTTTTGGAAAGAAATTGCACAACCTCATGGCTCCATGTATTTGTATTAACACCTCACTACAGGTTGTGACCATTAAAATCGCCGATCAGTAAAAACGAGGCAGGTTCGTCTAAATCATTAAGACCTGACAGGTGGGGATTGTGAGTCGTGTGGAAGTAGACAAATGCAGCAAACTGTTATAAGCGTTGTTATATGTATTCGTATAGCCACTGCTTGAAAGTTTATGTTTAAAGATTGTACAGCAGTAGGGCATTTCTGTGATGCAAATATGAAGACTCCTCCAAAAGTTAACATTTTCATTACAGTCTTTTCGGTATCAGTTATAATCTTGTATCCATATAGAGTTCATAGCTTTCAGAAAGGTTTTCTTAAAGACAAACACAGGATTAGGATGTACTCAAAAAAAGAACAAATTCCACAATTCCCAGAGATAGAAGTAGCTATTTAATTTGTAAACCTCCTTTTATAGAATTCAGAGTCTTTTAGGCAGGATCTCACTGGAGAATATGTCTTATGAAGGATTCTCTAAAATTGCATCTAATTGAAGAAAAAGCAAAGGTTTTTAACTCTTCAAAGAGGACTTTAGGGTCTTCTTCAGCATCTTAATTTCAAGGCCTTAAAAGCTTTTGACTTTTTAGAAGACTATTTTTGTTTTCTGTAAGATGAGACAGATTTTTCAAAAATTATAGGAAATTCGATTGAAGGAAGAGTTACATTTTCTGTTTAGGTGCTAACAGTTGACGTGACCTTTTTCTTCGCTTTAACATAAACTATTCCAGCAAAGGGAGTTCCGGTTGTCACGATGCATCTGACCACTGGATAGGAAATACTAATTTCCACGGCTTTTCTCTTTCTAAAATCCATCTTTGACATAAATGAGAGTAAGATGGATGGTTACCTTTACAATTTACCCATTTCTCTTTCACCTGAAAGAACTTTCCCGCCCAAATTAAGCACAACGAGGTCAAGTAATATTCCATATGCAAAACGTTTTGGTATACCCAATGGAAGGATCACAATGGCACAGATAGCAACACATAGGCAATCTTGATAGTTTCAGGAAACTTAAGTGTATGAAATGTAAGAATTTGATGTTTAGTATTTGGTGTTAAATTAGCATCCCTTTTGATCTTAATTCATTTGACACTTTTGGTTCTGAAGATTTGACGATTTTTTTCTTCAGAGATATTTAAAAGATTGGTAGTTGAGAAACGCTGTAACAAAAACAAAACTACCATCGGTCATGACAATGAGATCCAAATTGGCTAATTTTTGCCTTTTAATTGATATGACTAAGAAAAGATGTTTCTGTGTAGATCACCAGAACGCAGAGTTCGTATGGGCTTATACACACGAAGATAACCAGATACACTTTTCCATAAAAAATAGAGATTTAAAAAGGGGAACTTTTGTTATAATATAAAATTATATACTTAATGTTATAATATAAAATTAAACATCAGAAAAATCAATTTGATGCTCCCAAAGGAAGAAAATAAAAGATACTTTCATAGAAACTAAAACGTTAGAGGTTTGACGATAATACCCACCATGGAGGCCCACAAGATGCAGATAACTGCAACAAGGCTGATCAGACCATATTGGCTTCAGTACACACAAAACTGCTGTGTACTCTTTCCTTACACCCGTCACTCATTTAATGCAAATTCGCTTAATCAAAGACGATTCATGTGAAGAGTATCACTATACATCACCCTTCTGTTTCACGTCTGAAGCAGAAATTGAAGTAATGTGTTGGTGTCCGGGGACTTTACTTAGCAGAGTATTCCTTTCCAGGAACACTGGTCTCAACGCACGGCAAACACGCGAATGATATGTTAGCCTAGAGAAGCAAATAGCAACAGGATGGCAATCTACTTAAGAGGGTCCCTCAACCTCTCGCGTGACTATCACAACAAGGGAGATGAGAAAAAGGAGAAGAGAGGAAAAGAAAACCGATTACCGTCGTACCTCAGAATTGTGACACTCCCGTTGTCTTAAAATAAATCCTCCGAGGGAAACTACTCATGGGGAGATTTCGCACTTGCTAAAGAGACATGGAAAGTATAAGAAATAGAATAGACTGGAGAATAAATAGAATGAATCCCTGAGTACTTCAAGATTGGGACACTATACTGACCCATGAAAGCTAAGGCTAATTTGGACTCACTGTAAAATTGCTTATACTGCATCACACTGTTTCATCACTCGGCTTATTCCAATAGAGGCATGCAATTCTCTGCCTCTTAAACATAATAGCCCAGAATTTCAGGAGGAGGGGGGGGCTGAAGAAAAATGCAGTGAACAGGAATTAATGAGTGATTAAAATATGGGCATATTGCAATGCAAGTGTTTCAGCTAATTTGCCCTTACGTTAAACTGCAATGGAACGTGAACAAAGAGTTCCAACTGACACTTTATAACTTTGTAATGACAGTGAATTTGTCTCTTCATACCTCATTCAATTTGCATATAGAGTAACTACCCAAGAATTGAACTTAACATTGCAAAATAGGTTTTCAATTAAGCAATTTAAATTGTCAACATTTAAAAAATATTGAATTCTTTAAGAAATTGACATTTAAATAAACATAATTAGAAACCACAAACCTTAAAGATAAAACTAATAAGTTCGTGCTCTAAGAAATACCTTAGTTTTTAATTTTCTTGATACTTATTCAACCATTGCAGGAAAAAATTCTAAAATTTGAACCTTATATTAACATTGTTTAACAGATCTAATTATATTACTCATTCCCATAATTTATATAGTCGAAACCAACTGTAGAAATGACATCGCAGGTTTAAAGATGAACCAATTAAATTATATTCAATGAGATTAAAAATTTGGTTTCGTAGCATTTAAAAATTATGAGTTTTATACTACGGGAGAATAGAAATATAACGTATGACAAAAGTTTATGTATGTACCTTTAATAGATAAAAACTATTTCAAAGAGTAGCTATTTTTTAAATTCTTGTACAAAATCACAAAAAAAAGTTAAAATTTAATTTCTACTTATATCGACTTACCTTTTGGGATGTCTTCAGCCTCTTTTCTTTTTTTAGCCGACTCTATAAAGTCCCTCCTTGCATCAGACATTCTCTTCCTTTCCACACCTGAATATCAAAATATTAGTAATTTAAAATTTAAATTTTACTAAGCATTATCTCTCATGTTTCAGGAATTACACAAGTTAAAAATTACATTAGATTATTTTCAGAAGAACGATTGCAATCTATGAGATTTCATTACATTATATTATATTTGTTAAAATTGCCAAATAAAATTAAAACGTAGCTCTCTGATAATTAATAAATGAGCAGGGCTGACATCTACCAGATGTCTGATTTGGCTGATAGACTTCAAAATACAGAAAACTAGACAGCAACACGTAAAAAATATTTATTCAAGAACGACACAAGTTACATGAAGAGATTTTAAAAATCAACTGAAACAAATGGCGAACATAAATAGCAACTCCCTCTTCCTCTGATTGGTTGGCGAGGTGATGCCATTCGCAACATCCTCCCCCTTTTTTGAGGTGCTGGATAGCTACTCAAAAACATCACTTAAAGTCATCAAGTTCAATCTGTTGGGTTTCTTAATGGCACGACCATATCTGGAAACTTGAGGCTGGGTAGCCTCCACAGAATCTGGATTAGGAGAGTCCACAGACGATTCAGTCAATGTCACGTCTTTGAACGGTAAAACTGTCCAGTCATTTTCACTTACCTCAAGCGGAAAGACGCGTTGTATAGGTCGAATTAGATTACAGGACTGAGTCTTTAACTTAACAGTTCTTACCAGTCCATCCTTTCCTGGAATTGTTTCTATAACAAGAGCTAAAGGCCACTGAAGACGTTTTTTCACATCGTCCCCAATCAGAACGATAGCCCCTGGATAAATGTTTGAAGACTGAGGATTTTCCTTTTGTCGTTGAATAAACTGACCCAGATACTCGTTCCTAAATCTTCATCTCATCTCTTCGAACACTTTGGCTCGAAATCGCAACCTCTTACGGTAATGATTAGCATCTCTCACATCTAAATCTCTAACTCTGGTATTTGGTCGATCAGATAGAAACATTGCCGGTGTAATTGGAGTAAGGTCTTGCATGTCCTCAGAAAGATATGTTAATGGACGTGAGTTAACGATCTTTTCACATTCACACAAGATTGTTACAAGTTCTTCATAAGTAAATACGGCCTTGCCTAAGGTTCTCCTTAAAAGCTCTTTTACTGTTCTTACAAGCCTCTCCCACCAGCCACCCCACCAGGCAGCTGTGGGAGGAATAAATTTCCATGTTATGCGTTCTATCTCTGCATAGTGAGAAACTTGGTTCCAATCGATGGCAGCCAGTTCGTTATGGGGCCCCTCTGAAGTTAGTACCATTATCTGAATAGATAACTCGAGGTCTTCCTCTTCTAGCCACAAACCGGCGAAAAGATAACAAAAAGGCATCCGTAGAGAGGGAAGACACTAATTCCATATGTACTGCTCTCTAAAGGGTGCAAGTGTATAGGACAGCCCATACCTTTTCACCCCGTTTGAGTACAGGGGGCCTGCTAAATCCACTCCTACCACTTCAAAAATGTCTGCATTTTTAATTCGATCAGCAGGGAGGGAAACTGGATCAGCCATGGGAGATTTACTTTTAAATCGGCGACATCTTATACAGGAATTCCATATTTTTCGAACAGTTTTTCTTCCACCTACTATCCAATACTTTTCACGTATTATACTGAGAAGCAAGTGTGTCCCAGCATGATAATTCTTGTTGTGAAAATGCTCGACAAGTCTTTGTGTAAAGACACAATTTCTAGGTAGCAAGATTGGTGACAGAAACTGAGGAGTATCTATACGTTCGGTAATTCGAGTTTTCACACGAATGGCAATATTTCCATCTCTGAACACACACAGGTTAGGTACAGACTTCTCGTCCGGAAAACTGAGCTTGCAGACATTTAATTAGTCGGATCTCAGCACTCTCTATCTCCTCTAATGTTAATTTTCCTTTCTTTCTATCTTTGATGTTAGTTCTAGCATTATTAACAAATCTGAGAACCCAGGCTACTAATCTTGAGTGAAATTTGGAAAATTTCTTAGCGTTCTACGGTATCTCCTCTTCTGACAAACTTAAATTACATAGTCTATTCTCTTTTTTTCTGAAGAAATTTCAGATATTTCACAATTAATTAGCTCTATTACGGGTCAGGTATCTGGGGACTCAACTAATCATAATGGACCTTCCCACCAACGTGACTCAACCAAATGACTAGGTGAGCAGCCTCGCGAGATTAGATCGGCCGGATTAATTTTTCCTGGTACATGTCGCCACTCACTCGTACGAAAAAGGGTCTTTATTTCTTTAATTCTATTCGCTACAAAAACTGACCATCCCCCTCTTTCCCTCAACCAACACAATGCAACCATGGAATCACTCCAAAAAATGGTTTCCACTTCAGTAATATTAAGTGCTTGTTGCACCGAATGTGCCAACCTGGCACCACTACAACATGCCATAAGTTCTAATCTAGGGACAGTTACCAGCTTTAAAGGACTAACTTTCGCTTTTGCCCTAAAAAGTACAGTTTTTACACCTTCGGATGTATCTGTTCTAAAGAATATGCAAGCTGCATATGCCTCTTTGCAGGCATCAACAAAAACGTGCATTTGAGTAGTAACGTTAATTTCAAAATAGCGCGAAATTTCAATATTTTCAAGTTCAGTTATTTCCCCACACCACTTTAGAAAGGGTTTCGCAATGTCATCGGGCAAAGGAGAATCCCAGGATAATTTTAATTTCCAAGTATTCTGCAACAGTATTTTAGGTGGCAGAGTAGCAGAACACAAAATTCCAATTGGGTCAAATATTTTCTGAATAGTTGCCAAAATAAATCTTTTTGTTATATTGCTATCAGTTTTCAAATCTTCTGGGCTAACATTGCATTTTAGAACATCTTTATCTAAATACCATAAAATTCCCAAAACTTTCGTTATCCCTGTACTCTTAGATGTGTACTTACATTCGGAATTGCTTTCCCAGTTTCGCAGATTGAAACAACCCCGAGACAGAATTTCTCTACTTTTTAAAATGAATTCTTCTAGTTGACTGACACTGCTCACTCCCGTTAACGCATTGCCAACATAAAACGAGTGTCTTAATTTATCCGCTATTTCCGATTCTTCTGCGGGCACATGTTCGAGTAAGTGTGAAAGTACCGCAGCTAACAAGATAGGACTCTATGACACACCAAATACCACTCGACAATGCCAATACACAGTTTGTTCGTTTTCAGTGGGGTAAAAAAAATCTCAAAAAATCTCTGTGCTCAGGCGTAATTCCCAACTGAAGGAAAGCCTTTTCTATATCGGCAAATACACCGATCGGAAAACTTCTAAACCTGTCGATTACATCCGGTATCTGCTCAATTAAATTTGGACCTTCATATAATAAATCATTAAGCGAACTCTTTCTCGACTCACAAGCCGACGCGTCAAAAACTGGCCTTATTTTAGTAGTATCGCTGTCGGGTTTGACAACCAGTCGATGTGGCAAAAAATGGGAAGTTTCATTTTCATCCTCCACCCTTTCAATTATTTTCAGTTCCTCCCGTTCTCTAAATACAGCCTTATATTTCTCTAGAAGACCATTTTGTTGTGCGCGTTTGCACATCTTTTTATGCCGCTTCCACGTCATCTCTTTATAAGAGGGAAGTTCATTTACATCTGTTTTAAAAAGTAAGCAAAGCTCATATCTGCCGTTCGGCAAAATTTTCATACTATTCTTAAATTCTTCAATTACTTTTAAATGCTCATCATTTTTAGTTAGCCTTTGAATTGGGTCAAGAATTTCAATACTCTCGAGACTCCACAACTCACGAATAGACGATTCTCTAACATATAAAGAAATAATACTCAAAACGTTGTCATCATTTTTACAACTGTCGTTAGAAACTTCCAGTTTCCCCGTTAAAATGCATCCTAAGCGAGTTTTCAACAAAAACAAACCCGAGTACAGTTCAATAGATTGACCTAAAAACAACCCCCCCTGCAACATCAGCTCCCAGCAATAAACCAATCTCGCAATCGTTATTTGTAAGATCTTACAAATTTATACCTTGTTTATTCAGCTCCCTGACCACTAAAGGCTTACTAACTTTTGGCACTGTGCCACATATCTTTCTCTGCGAAGGTGTTAACGCGGAGGCTATATGAGTCATCGAGAGATGTTATCAGGAGTTCGTGAACATCGTAAATTCGACTCTTAGTTTCCCTCCCCCCAAATAGCATGTGCTGCATTTTTATCTTATTTGATTTAATTCTCAACTTCTCGACCACGTTTTTAGCAATATAAGAGTACTGAGATCCACTATCTATCAAAGCTCTGAGTGTTATCGTTCTGTCGTTAGCACACACTTTAACAGCTAAAGTCATCAGGAATACATTATTTTTACTGTAACTATTAGACATTGAATTGGCTTCAATAACAGCAGACTTATTCTTATCATCTTTACGATGATCACACATTAAGTAATGGTGCGGTTTCGCACAATATAAACATGAGTTCTTCGCTCTGCAAAATTTAGAAAAATGCGAGATAGAAAAACAATTAAAACAGGCACGATTTTTCAGTATGCACTTTTTCTTCTCATCTAGAGACATATTTCTAGCTTCTAAACAGTCCTTGGAAGGATGTTTTTTATTGCAAAAGATGCATAGTAAATTTTGCTTACCTGTGAAACTTTATTATCCGTGCTTACCAATGACGCAGCGGTAGGGTAGCTTTCAAACTTGTTTACAGATTCTCTTTTATGTTGATTAGAAGGAGGGGAAAAGCCACTTCGCGCTAATTCAACCATTTCCTCACCTTCCACCTCTTGTTTTAGAAAAAGCATCAACTTCTTTAATGAACGGTTTTCAACATCAGATTCTTGCATATTTCTGCTTCGTTCCCAGGCTAACAACACTTCTTCTGGGAGATAGGACTCCACTAAGGGGCTTAAAAAATCACCGTATTTTTCTTGCGTGTGTTCTTGGCTCTCGAGAGCTCGTATCTTTGCTTCCAGCTCATCATACAAACTTGGTAGGTCTGTTTTCGAGCGTCGGGTAGCCGCGTTCTTCATGACCATAGCTAAGAGGTCTCTAACATAGATTTGCACCGACAAATCCTCACGGCCGAATCTCTCTTGAAGCTGACAGATCGCCTTCGGATAATTCTCTGCAGTAGCCGGGAAACTCAACTACGCGCGCCGCTCTCGACTTTGGCACAACGGATTGCAGGAGATATTGCATTTTATCCTCATTAGGAATACTTGCATCGTCGTGGATTTTCCGAAACTGACTCCAAAATGCTAGGTAATCCTTTGCGTCTCCATTGAACTTCCTAAGTTCTATATGTGGGAGCTTAAATTTTCTCTTCCCAAGAACTTTTAACGTAGGCGATTCTTTCAAAAACGCTTGCTCAATTTCCGCACAAAGCTTATAATACCCGTCTCTGTAATTTTCAGCAGCCAAAAAATCTTCATACGCCGCTACGGCGTTTTCATCCTTCAACATAAGGTCGGAAATTTCCGCTTGGAATTTGTCCAAGCGTCCGAATTTGTCGTCAATTTATGACTTCAACACCGACAGTTGCTTTACATCAAGAGCCTCCTTCGGAAGTTCCTCTTCAACTGCCTTTGCACAAACCGTAAATGACTTACGCAGTGATTTTCGTTGTTTTTTTAACTGCGTCACATCCATTTTCAGGCTTAAACTATTCACTAGCAACCAAATCAAGCCCCACATTGGGCTCCAAAAATGTTAAAATTACCAAATAAAATTAAAACGTAGCTCTCTGATAATTAATAACTGAGCAGGGCTGACATCTACCAGATGTCTGATTTGGCTGATAGACTTCAAAATACAGAAAACTAGACAGCAACACGTAAAAAACATTTATTCAAGAACGACACAAGTTACATGAAGAGATTTTAAAAATCAACTGAAACAAATGGCGAACATAAATAGCAACTCCCTCTTCCTCTGATTGGTTGGCGAGGTGATGCCATTCGCAACAATATTCATGTAATGATGAAAATATCCAACTTAAGTTTCCACTTAGTCAGATATAACATTGATTTTAACCAAATAGTTTGTTGTTTTAGCATAAATCTAGTTATTCCTGCTTTAACAGTCAAGCAATATTCAACATTTCATACTAGTCATACATTTTTTAAAGGTAAAAATATGATTCTTCAAAAATTTTCCAAGCTTAAAAGAAATATTGAATAAGGTAAATAATTTAGCGATTGAAAACTTTCTAATTCCTGTGCCAGCAAATTCTTTAGTGATTGAAAACAGTTAAATTTATCTTTGGCAGACCAATTTTGAAACAAAGTTGTCAAAAAAATATAACGAATGGAAGAGCTAATGGAAAATATTCAATGGATGTTAGAAGTTAAAAATTAATATTTCAAATACACAGGACACCAACAGTTAAGGATCACGTTTTTCAAGGTTCATAAAAAATGAACTTAACAGTAAAATTTATATGAATGATAAAACAAAATTTTATAAAAGTAGGAAAAAACGCTTGCTACCACTTTTTCGATATAAAAGAACTGGTATATAAGATTTAGAGAAAACATGCAATCATCCTTTAATAATTACACATGTAACTTTTTTTTAGCAGATTCGTTGACCTCCATCACTGGGATCCCGCTATGTGAGACAAGCCATTTGCACGATTCATTAAAGTGGCGGTCGGTTGGATGCATGCAAATTGGGGTGCTACAGGTTGATGCTGCTGGCACCTTATTGTGTCTGTTTGATATTTCTAAGCCGGTAAACCAAATAAAAGATTCTGTGTCCAGAAGACCTGTTCTAAGCCAACCACGAGCTACAACTGAAGAAAACTATTTTATAGTTTTAGGACCGAAAAAAAGTTTTTATGTCACAACTTGTTGCAGACCACTGTAGTCGCATGGAGAACAAACTAACATGGTACTAAGTAGTTTTTACTGTCCATTTCTCTAGGCAGGATGACCTGTTGTATCCCCTCGACAAAGAATAAAGAATCTAGGTCAAAAAGTTTCCTGTAATAGAGACAATAGGGTTTTCTTATTTTCACAAACAAGTCCAGATTCATAAGAAAAAGCGAGTCATGATTTGTGCTGATCTGGAGGAAACAAAACCGCAGATACCAAAAACAATACTCTGGAAAAACACTTACCACTGTGAAATAACGATTTGGACAGGAATCTCACTCGATGGTCATATTGACCCTCACGTGTTCCAAGGAGGAACTGATTAGTGTTAGATATCGGGATGAGTTTCTTGATCACATGTCCACCCATATGCAGGTGCAATTGGCAATATTTCCATTTTAGTAATTATTCAATTTGGTACATCTTTGTGTCACACGTTAGGAATATGTTGAGGGTCTAAATTTGGTGCGTACAAAACGCCTATCTTGATATCCAGACCAGAATATCAGAGCATTTGTGATATTATAGAAGGGATGCAGCTTTAATTTCTCTAAAGTCTGCTAGAGTTGGAAATCGGTTCATATAGGACAAAGAAAGTTTAAATATTTTCTGTTACAATTAATCAAGTTTACATGTGCTTAGGAAATTAACTAGCATAACACTTTCTTGAAGCTATTTCTTTCAATGAAATCGAGAAGGTTCTGTAAATTCCGTCATAAAAGAATTCATTACTTGAAATTATGTTATTACAGAATTCAAAATAGTGTAGTTATATCCCAATTTGTCTCATTAATTTAGAACGAATTGCTTTTTTATTAACATACAACAGTAAAGGTCAACAAGTCACCAAGGAATAAATCAATAAGGTCAACAGAAAGAATACTATTGTTACGTTTAGAAAAACTTTTTGGAAATCGAAATTCCAATTCTATATCAAACGTATTGAGCCTTTTCACAGATTAATAAATTTTTATTTCTGTAATCACAGGAAAAATTCTCCCCTTTATTTTGGTTATGGTTAGTCTCCATTTACTATCTAAAAGTTTAGTCTAATCAATTTTATCATTGGTTGATTTTATAGGAGCATATTATAGTATAAGGCATCAAATCACTAACTTACTCGTAAAAATAGAAAGTCTCCACGTCTTAGGTATCCATTTATGAACAAGTTGAGATATGTATATTAAGTTTGATACTAACTTTAATCCTACGACCTAGCTATGCTCCTTTGGTAAATTAAAAGGAAACTAGTTTATCCAGTCTTAGTTATAATGCCAAATTGATTAATATATATCGAAAACGTTAAAGAGAAATTAAAGAAAAAAAATTTGCTGATAATTCAGTGCAACTTTTACATGGATTTTAACCCTTGAAATATTAATAATAAATCATAACTTACAAAAAAATAAATAAATAAAATAAATAAATCATAATTTAATAGGACATTCAATGATAATAAATGAAATATTTTTCATAAAAAAAACTATGACTTTATATGTTGAATGATTTTGACGCAATCCGATAGGGGAAATTTGTGAATATAATTTTTCATTTTGTTAAAAGCTTTTAAAATAGAAATTCAGAAAAATGTTAAAATTTTTTTAAAGTACTTCAATTTTAAACTATGTGATTTTTAAATGATTTAAAATCTTTCACTTGTTTTTGACTAATAGTTTCTTCTATAATTATAATAAATTTAAAACATTCATCAAATTTTATATCATTCAGAAATTCTTTCAATATTAATACACACAAAACTATTAAGAGGTAAAAACTTCAGTTAAATTTTTAATAAGAACTGAAAAATTAAAGTGAAAAAGGTTTATAAGGCAAGACTTACTAGAAATGCTGGGGAAGACCCTGCGAAGACTGAATTTAGCCTTCCTTTTTTTGATGCCTTTCTCTAAAAAGAAAAATAAGAAAATTTTATGTCATTACTGTCAGTTTGTGAAAATTATTCGTTATTTGTTCAGGGTACAAGATTTTTATTAAAGCATTTAAAAACATTTTTAAAATTCCGAATAAGCTTAAAATCATTATTAAAAAATATTCCAAATAATTTTTTAATTAAATGAAGTTTTAGAGAAACTAAAGTATTTAAATTAAGAGTTGTTTAATAAAGAATGTACTACTGTACTATTTTTATTCCATTTCAAAAAACTCATTTCAAATTAAATAAGGACTATAATCCATTTCTTGAAATTATCGAAAATTTCCCCCTCTGTACAAAGAAATACTTTTTCAGAAAAATAACTTTCAAGAGAAATGAGTATTTGTATGGGCTTACAATTCATATTAGACAGTCATTTTATTTGTTTTGAATTTTTGTTACAATTGGTTTGAATAATTTTAATTTGATCAAAATCTAGTTTATAAAGAGGTCTTTGATAAATTCTAGGCCGCCACACCCAAGATTAGAGCCCAACTAAACTGTAGATATGAAATCCAGATCCCCAACCCCATTGCGCTGCCATTTATTATATCTAAGGGAATTCTCTGGAAAATTGTGTATAAACTTAAATCTTGGCATAAAATATTTAGTCACTTAAAATGTTTAATCATAGTTTCAGAATCATATTTTCCTACATTTAACAAATTTGATATTTATTTTTAAACTAACTAGAAGGAAATTTGTGTAAATATTTATGTAGCGTGTTGCTAATTATATAACATATTCTAAAAAATTCCGAAGATAATTGAAATCTGCATGAATTAAAAACATTTTAGTTAATATTTACAATGTACCAGACAAATTATTTGTACTCTCTGAAATTTTAATCGCGAACCATTTCATTTGCCATTATTTGATAAAAATACACTTCAAAGTTTTCAATTTTTACTTAGATTCTGTTCAAACTCAAAGTCTGCTTTCATATAACAATATACTCTTGTACTATCTCAAAACCTGATAATGATTTAATTTTTCAATTATTTTCAAATCTTTATAACTGCAACATTTAAACAATTTGTGTCATTTCCTGGAATAGTAAAATATACAAAAGGAGATTTCTAATTACCAGAGAATTTGGAAGAAAAACAAAAAAATTATGTAGAATTAAGTTTACTTGTCATCTCTTAAAAAATGTTATCTATTAAATTATTTACAACTATTAATACTTGTCAAATATTTAAAAGTCATCTTTCAATAAATTCATACAGTCATTTTCACAAAAATGTCTAAAAATGAAATTTTGACTTAGAGAAGTACTGAGTAAATTTTTTGCCTTGAATAGAAGAAACTACATTTAAGTAAATTTAATACTGTACAGTCATGCTTAATTAAACTAGAAAGTTTTGCGCATTAAAAGTCCCTATTTTTAAAACAATTTCCTGTTCTGTCAATATTTGAGTTGTTTGATAAATTGAAACTGCATATTCGTATATTTTGTCAATCGTTGATCAATTCTGCAGATTTCATATATAATTAAATTATATTGGATACACTAAAAAAAAAAATCAATGATATGTTTGAAACAACTTTGTAACAGTTTCTGTTTATATGTAATTTTAAAATTTTTGCTTAAAGTAAAAGAAACAATCCCCTAAAAAATATGAGTAAATTTTTAATAAATTGATCAATCAATATTTTCTTCATTTTTGTATTTACTATGCATAATCTCTAAACACAAAATTCCCATTTCTTTGTGTATTTAAACTCACTTTTTTGTGGCTCTTTCACAGCCTTTTCTTCATCATCTAGACAAACGATAAGGAAAATAGAATTTAATATCAACAGCACTCTTATAAATTAAAAAATATATATATACTATTACAATTATAATTTGATAAAATCAGTTGGATTCAAGAAAGTTCCTGAAAGAATTGGATTTGTGTCAATGATATATAATTTTCGATCAAGTTTGTTCCAATAAAATATGTCTTCTCAACTGTAGTCTTCGACATGCATTCTCGTATTATTTATTTTGAATAAAAAAAAAAACATCGTTCCATAATCTGCCGTGGTGTACAAAAAAAAAAAAATTCTGCGAATAATCAAAAATCAATACTGTTACTAATGTGATGTCACAAAATAAAAATACACAGTATAAATTAGAAATAAGTTGTACACAGAAAAAATAAATTTAGTTGGATCACATTTGGATCCAACTTAAAATGTGCGATTGGAACACAATTTTTTCCTTTATACTGATCATGCTTTCCCTTTGGATTAACATTATTTAATTTGCTTTCTCTGTAGCTTTTTCTTCAAGATTTGTTGTGTAACGCTTTTGCTGCCACAACCCGATATAAGAACAATATTTTCAGAACAAAACTGTTCATGTCAGGTCAAGACAACATTCGAAATGACGGAAGTCAACAGCAACTGTAATAACTTACTGAGAAACTAGAAATTGAACCCATTCTTCAACATAATTAAACAAAGCTGATAACTGAAATAATTCAATAGAATTGAGGTACAATCTTATTTTATAAACAATAAACTGCGTTTCTTTCAAAACTTAATGGTAAGCTTTTCTCTTTAAAAAAATAACAAAATTTTGAACTATCTTGTGCAAAACAATCATCTGCATCAGAAATTACATATAATAGATTAGTCAAGAAGGTTATTTGCATTCATCCCTATGGACAAGCTCTAAGAAGTTCCAAAATTCAGTTTTCCAGAAAAAATGAATTTGAAAATGAAATTTAAGATTTTCATAACACTACTAATATTTTACTAATTGCTATAGAAACACAAATAAAATATTACTTTTAATATATTTATTACAAGTAATTTAATTTAGCAAATATATTGCAAAACAGAATATCACTTAATGAAGCACAAACTAAAGTTCATTTATATTAAAATATCAGGAGATTGAATTGCTCTTCCTTTTAAAAAATGGTTATCTTGCACTTCATACAAAAATAAAAATTATTTTTGATTCATAATTTAAAGTTTTAAAAATAGGCCAGAAAAATTATATAATATTTATAAAGTATACATTACAACATATTTTGTATATGCTTCTAAGCACATTCACATTTTCAGAAATTATCAATTTTTTGTCAATAAAGCTAATTTAATAAATATATTGTAAAATTTTGCGCCTATAAGACTCCAGGTAAATGTTAGATTAACATGTTAGAAGAATGAAAAGATTTAGTTACTAGATAAATTTATGTACTTATCAATTCAATAGTAATATTTAAGAATTTAAAAATGATTCACAAGTATCACTTCAATATCTTATCTACTATTAATTGAAAATAAAAAAACTGCATGAAAAACTAAGTCATTCCTAATCACTTGAATGAAATAAACTTTATATTCTAGAAATTTTGACAAATCAAGTATAGTGGCTTTTGTCTTAAACTTAGTTCCCCACCGAGTTCGTTTTGATTGCTATAAAATCACAAACATTAATATCTATTAGGAAAATAAGGTATACTGTTTCTCTAATATGCAAAGTAATACGAGTTAAAAATTCATAACAGAATTCGAAAACTGATCATTAATCAGTTGTATTTTGTTTAATTACAGTGGATATAAAAAGTTTAAAACGAAGTTGTTTTAAAAACGGGAAACAAATGCACGGAAATTTAGCATTCGCGCGCGCGTGTTCTTAAACTAATCTATTTGTGGGACACGTTATAACTTCTGCTGAAAAAACAAAAACACTTATAGTCATACGCATTTTTTTTCCACATACTTTATTTGTCGACAGTACTTACTATCAGATGATTTTATGACCCTCCTCCTTTTCAGAACAGGCCTCACTTCGTCTTCACCTTAATGAAAAAAAAATTGGAGTAAATCAAAAAATTTACAATATTACTGTCTATTATATTATTATATATATATATAATCACAATTTTTAATGTACTACATGATCTATAACATGTGAAGTTACTGAAAAATCTGTAGTTATGTGTACCTCAAGAATTATATTTCGTTAAACACTAAATACAAACTTTTATATATTTTGAAAAATTTATTTTTGTTCCATGTTATACTTATTTTCATTCTTTTAATTGTTAAATTGTTAAATTGCCGCCCAACTTGTCTAATGGTTAGCGTACCTGACTACAGATGGGTGGGACCTGGGTTCGAATCCTGGCTCGGTACTTTCTCATTCTTGTCCTTTCTCCAGATGGATAAATGTGGCCCGCCCTATAAATGGGTTTGTGGTTTTGTGGCGTGGGCGATGTTACTCGTACCTTGGTGACTTGGTTCACAGGTGCCAACCGGGTAACGATAAGATGTTGTCCTTTCTTGGTGTGTCAACGGTTGCCTACCCTATAAACGGGTCCCTATGGCATGTATGTACTGAGGCAGTCTGATTCCACACCAAATATGGTTCAGTTGGAAAAGTGGAGCAGCGCACCCCATATTGCCAGCCTGGCTGATACACGACAACAACAACAATTGTTTAATATTCATTTCATCCAAATAAGTATTTGGGCTTTTTCTAAGTGATTTTTCTTTCCCAACACATTAATACAATCCTCCATCTATGAATGTTCTCCTGTAAGGCAATTTAAGCAGATTCCTTACATTGGACTTCAGTTATTAGGTTGAAGTTACTTCTATATTACTAAATATAATTACTTAATAATTACTGAATATAGTTAGAGAGTAAAGGCTCAATATAATCATAAGCGACTGCTTTGTTAATGGGCTCTTTAACAATGAAATCACTGCTGACATGACTTAGCAGAAAAAAACACTTCAGATTTTTTTTTTAGCAAAGACAAGATATTGTAAAACAGTGGAAGGAAGTTTAGGGGAAAATTCAATGCACGGTGCCCTTGTTATCGACGGTGACAAAGCTAAATCTAATGAAGTCTCTGAGAATGGGGAAAGTTTCAGCAGTTGAATAGTGGTGATGGCTAGAATTGCAGTTTTAACACAGCCCTCGCTTCTGCTGATTTTGGAATCCGGTGTGGTAAACGCCATAAATATGAAAATAGCGAGAAGCAGTATTTTCTTTACAATGTTCAGTCACTCTCAGTAAGCAATTAAGCCAAGCTTAACGAATTTCTAATAGCTTACTTACTAAAGATTTCATAGAATACTATAGTAATCTGCAATTTCATTTAAAATGAATGTCTGCTTCCTCTAGAAGAAAATCCCAGCAAAAAAAAGGAAATTATGCAAGAAGGGTGAGCATTAATCTTTTTGCTGGCAGTTTACTTCAGGCCTTTTCCTTAAACAGTACTTAAAAGTTTAATGCGGCTTGAATTCATATGGATTAGGTTGTAGTATACAAAAGTATTTCATACCGATTAGGTTCGGAACTCTCATTGCAGATACGTGACATGTAATGAACAGAGTATCGAATTTAGGGCGAACTAAATGACAAAACTATAATGAATGTGGCATGATGTTCGATCAGCAGCAGAAACAAAGTGATGTGTGGGATACTGAACCTTAATCCACGTTATATAATCAATATTGAACGGGATAACAGACTGATAAATGGGGCACCTAAAAAAAGTGGGAAAACTACTAAGAGACTTCACATTTCTTACGCAAATAGGGGCTTATTACTAGACAGCCAGCTCCGGGTGAAGCTAAGTAAAAAAACATCCTTTAAATATCATCTCGATTCCCCAGTAAATTGAAGACAGCCATTTCATACATAATTCATTATTTAGATCACAAGTGAATTTCTTAACTTTTCTGAATTCATTTAAAATATTTAATGTTAATTATCATAGAACAAAGCGTTTCTATTTTAATAAGGGATTTCAGACTTTTTACCTCAAAACTGCTAATAAATAGCACTTTTTTAGATAGCATTACTAACCATAATTTTAACATTTCCTTTTCTTTTAATATGGGCAGACACATTTATAAATTATTTATTTTTAATCAATATACTTTGTTAAGTACAAATTTGAAATATATTTTAAAAAAACTAAAAAATCAAATTTACTAATTATAATCACTTGAAAAGAGATTTTGACAGCAAAACATACTGAGAACAAAAAATAATCTTGAAAACATATAACTTATTTTTTGCACATGTATCAAAATAAAAACATCGTGAAACATTAATCGAACAAGTCTATAATAGATAAAGAGGATATTTATATCAAATAACACACTCTTTTTAATAGTTAAAAAATTTGATTTTAAATTTTTGTAAAATGAATAAAAAATATATTTAGATATATAAGTCAACCACTACCAATAATGTAAAAATTGTCTGAAATACATAAAATTTTGTAAATTAACAACTTCATTTCTATATTTTTAAATATAATTTTTGAAACAATATAGCATGCTTGTATGTATCTAGGCTTATAATTTAGCAAATTAGGTTAGATTTAATTAAGTCAGTGTTGAAAAATTCAGTAATTCTAGAAAATTTTATAAAATGAACAAAATGCATAAATATTAATTAAGAACTTTGACCTGTTTTCCTTTATCTTAGATATTAAGCATCGTGTTTGCTGAAAAACTTACTCGAAGTTTCGCCGAAGATCCTCCTCCTTTTTGTGACAGGTTTGATGCACCCATCCATATCTTCCATTTTTCCTGAATGAAGAAATTAAATTTAAAGTTCGCTTTTATAATTAACACTTATATATTAAATATTTAAATTAATTTCTATATTTAGATCACAGACTAATTAGTCAGTGATCTAATTTAATAATTTAATTAAAGATAAGTATACAGAAAGTTATCAAGATTAGATGAGTGCACAACGTCTGCGAGTCCAACTGGAATCTTTTCTGCTGATCCTGAACTACAGTCTGGGAAAAATTTGAATCTGCGAGCAGGTGCTACCATCCGTAGATAGAAATAGAAGTTCCCCCACACAATCAGCATTTTAACACTAAACATACCGGGGATTTTTTTATTCGGCAAAATTAATGGGAAAATGGGTCAAATGACCCCTTTCGGTAGTTTTAGTGTTAAAATAATCATTAAGTGAGCAAAATTTTAGAAAAATTTGTAGAAATGGATAAATTTTACTTCCTGTACCCATGTATATTAAACAATTCATATGTAAATATTTTACTATTCTACATAAATTTCAATTTTTTAAATAATCTAATAAAAATTAATGAACAAGATCTGATAAGAAAACCAGCACTACTCCTATACACTACTTCTCAAAGAAAATTTTTAAATTGGAAATTTTCGACAAGTTATTCTTAACCGTTTCTCCACTTTGTAAAACTAATTTATGTGGGGAGAATTAATGCATGTAAATTCATCAGCACGATTTTTCACTTTGGAAATTTTTAGTTTTCAAACAATTATATAATAAGGTTGATACAAATTCGTCAATAAGGTAAACAATAAAATTTCTTGCCATTTTCAATGATCCAGAAGAAAATGACACATGGAAAGTACAGCATATTATCAGCCCTCGAAGTAATCGTTATCGGCATCTAGTACCTTCCACAAACTGTCTCCAATTGTGCACAATTCCCTTGGGATAAAACTAGAAATTTTTGGACGGAAAGAAACTTGGCAAATCTGTGCATTGGCGAAAGTTTTCCATTAAGATAATAGTCTAGAGAATAGAAAAGGTAGTAATTTAATGGTGTAAGATTAGGTGAGTACTGGCACGAAGTATGCCACCCAAGTTACTGCATGGTGTTTTCTGCCACCCGAGTGACATGCGGCCTCTCGTTATCGTCCAAGATTAGTACACACTTGCAATTAACAAGAGCTGGTTCTTTCCATTGCAATGTTCCAATTGTTGCTAGTACAGGTCTGCAGTGACTGTTTGGTCAAGGATTGGTAGCTCATAATGACCTACTCAACACCTTGTCTACCAGACAAACCATAATCTTGCGTGGGTATATTTGTTGTATTGCGCTGCACGGGCCAATATCGTGGGGTGATAATGCTGTGGTGTCAGTCACAGTGCTATCTTTTAACGCGATATATTTGAGGCCACTTGATGCAGCAGCTGACAAAGGGCGCACATCGAAATCATCCAAGGAACTCTTTCGATGCTCGCTACAGTATGAGGTACTTCCTATTCATGAATGTGCGCGGTGGACCTGTATAGGGACATATTCCTACTCTCGACTGACAGGTGTCTCAACCACGTCATAAATTCATTTGCATACTTAATCTCCCTTTATTCAATGGCAACGCAAAAAGGACACGAACTTCGCTAACCGTTTCCTTGCATTTTCATAAATACAGAAAACAATTGAAACAAATGTATTGATAATCTGTATAAATATATTTAGTTTCATTGATAGGACTTGAGGAAAAATTCATCTGAAGTCATGGACAAATATTTGGTATTGTAATAAAATATTATACGGAAGGTGTACTGATGTGTGAAGCTGCCCGAAATAAGCAAATCAGGCAACCCAAGCATGTGTCTGGTTTGTCTTCTCTTTGAAGAAAATAAATTAGTCAATATTCTCAGCAGTCATAATATTGAAAAATATAATTTAAATACCTCAAATGTACACATTTAAAAAAATATGCATATTATCGATGATAACGTGTAAATGTTTCTTAATCTAGAAATATTGAATACTTGTTTCATAAATAAGAATTATCATTTGTTATAATCTTCTATATATCTTTCTTCTAATATACTAAAAAATTGCTTTTCAAAACACATGTTTGGTAATTTTTAATGTATCCTCTAATTAGATTTTTTTTCTAAGTTATCGAATCTTAATGAATAATTAAAATTTAATTTTGATTTAATAAGCATTAATTACAAGCAAAATCTCTTCTGCATAAAATATAATGAAAATTTACGAGGACTTACTAGTCCTCGTAATTATAAATATAAAATGAATTATACATATAAATAAATTATATAAAATTAAAATTATATATACAAATTTGAAAAATTGTATATATTGAAAAAACATTATAATATCTGTAAAACATTCTACCTTTACTACTGCATTTGCAATTTTAATGAAAGTGGTCATACATCAATCATGTGTTTAATTTGAATTTACTGGTGCAAGATCCTAAAATTGGAGAATCTGTGCCGAAAACCAATTAATCTTTGATAAAATTAAGTGCTTTAGTATCTCATTGGATGAGATGAATCACTCAAATGAACAAATATATTAAAATATTTGAAATGGAAATATTAAAAACTTCAACGACTTACAATAAATGAAGAGATTTAAATGGAGAATTTCCTATTATAATAACAAATGTAACTCGAATTAAACCATTTCATCCGATATCGATTAAGATTATTACAGTCAATCAAAATATGCCTGGCAGCCAATTTCTCACCCCAATGGGGAGGAACCAATTTTGGGGTTCAGCAAAAATTTGTCTTAGGCCCGTATGGCCAATCCGAAGAATCATCAACTAAACATCAAAACGTCTGTTTTCAATGGTGAGTGTTGTGTGAGTAGTTTAATACATGTAACTGACTTTCCCAATTTCATTTTTCTTGTGGCCAGAAAGAGCACAAGATGGACAGTAGATTTCATGTCAGCATAAACAATTAGTCGAATTAACAATTCTGAAGCTGTGATTTTGAAGCATTCTCTACGAATTCATTTCCCCTAATGCCAACATCAGATAGAAACCATGAAAAAATCCGGGCTCTTTCTGAGCATAATTGTTTATGAATATTTTTTTTTTTGATTCTTTAATAAGGGTATTAAACTTTGTTGATCTGATCCCTGGGGTTCTTCGTAATTGTGACAACCGTATTTACTTAAACTAAACTTTCTGAGGAGACATTAAGAGTGCTTTTTGTAAAAGTGAGAAAACTACGAGGCGGGACAAAGATTCAATCACGATTTTCTTCCCGAGAACAGAAAGACCTAAGCTAGAACAATCAAACTTTGAAATAACTACAATTCAGGATAGTCCATGTCTATTGCAGACAAAACGTAATGAATTTAGCAACTCTAGAAGATTGCAACGGTCAATTCTACACTATATTTATTCAAATATATTTTCAAAATTTTCCCCGTGAAAAAGTTTCATTCTGCTACTGCCCACGACTTAAATTTTACTTCACATCTCATTTAGAGAAGGTAATTTAAATATTACATTTTCTTTTTAACATAGGTAAAATCCCAAATATTTTTAAAATGGAATCAATGAAAACTTTCCCGAGGAGCTTCCTCGCTGAGAAGAGATGAAAGACATTTCTGGAAGAATATTAAAGACATTTGAAAAATATATTGATATTATAATTGGCAATATTTTTAATTTAAAACAAAGTTTATTTTTATTCATTATTCTTAAATATAAATTCTTATGCATTAACTGGAATGATTAGCAATTTTTTTATTATTACGATAAATACTTGTACATGTAAGCTCAATTTCTATTATATTTTACCTCCACAAATAACGTAGTAAAGTTTGAACTTATGAACTGTTGTATGATCGAAGTCAAGACAGTTTGTTAAAAGAAAATCCTGAAAAAATAAATATTTTCACCTGTATTTTAATACTTCTTATAAAATTAGACGGCAAATAATCAGCGGGACGAATTCAACTTAATTACGGCTTTTTATTTACTATTGATAATTAAACCGGGTTCTACAACTATTATGAACTAAAACTTCTACGCCCGAAATCAGACTGAAATATATAATTAAAGTCTCTAGGTTTTTGTATACGAGAACTTTTGTGGCTTGTATTATCAGATTCTTGGTTATCAATTTTAGGGAAAAGTCAAAAAAAGTTTGATTTCATTCTTAGTAGTATGGACAGTTATGAATATTGGCTCTATATTCCAATTCAACTCCGCACTTCAGAGCTTTTTCTACAAGATTTTAAAATGTACGAATTTGGAGAGCTACAGTATTGTCTATGTTAATAATCATTAAAACTCTGGCTTTTAAAAATTTGTTATTTTTAACGACTTTTTAAAATGAATCTAAAAGTATTTTAGACTTTAAATTATATCTAAAATTCTGAAAATTTCAAATAGTATACATGAACTTGGAATTTAAAAAACAAAGTTTGAAATATTTGGATATAAGCGTGTTAAATTTGAAATAATTAACCGCATCTTAAGTATTTCAAAATATTAAGTGTAGCATCAAAAAAGTAATTGTACGAAAATATTGCTTCATTTTAAAATTCAAATATCAAGATTTTTTATCTGAACACAATCGATTCTGGTAAAATTTGATCTTTCGTTGATAAACGTAATTCAAAAGAATTTAATTTTAAGCAATTTTTCATTTTATAACTTAGATTTTTAAGATCTCAACTTTTAGGTGATTGAATTGAGCTTTAAATTTAGCAGCTGAAATCTGTAAACAAACATACAAATACTCTTAGTGTATTAATTTACAATCATTCGTATAGAATAAGATATTTAGGAATAAATTCAAACACGTAGTTCAATTTATTGTAATTATGTAAAATTTACAAATTGTTGCTTTGAAAATTTCATTGGAAATTAATTGAAAAGTTAAAACGCAAAACAAATTCGAAATATTGATTCTGTCACAATCCTACTCATCACAAAAATTGAGATGTACCATCATATGGCAGTATGAACATATTTTATTTAACTTAGATGTTTTTAAAGAAGTACAGGTTTCTTCACTGTTTTAAGGCGAAAAGATTTTTAAATTCCTTTATAGGTGTATATTAATTGACTAAGAAGTATTTACAGGATATTTTCCTTAGTATAATCCTAGTTTTTCTACCGCAAACTTAAATTTAAGAAACTAGAAGATTGGTATTTAATTTCTCACGTACAAGAATTTCTACTCTTCCTAAATCACGTCAATCTTTACACAATGTAAGTATCTAGTAATAACAGTTTTATATTCTTTCATGCATTAACGAATAATTTTACAGAAAAACTAAATCATACTGCACATTTTCTAATTTCTATTTTGAAAATTTCAAATATTTTTCCCTAAAGAATTAGTATACAGGAACTTCTAAAAATTATACATGAAATTGAAATTTGATAATATCTGAAGTTTGAAATATTTGGATATGAGCGTATTAAGTTTGAAATAAGTATCTAATAAATAAATTATTATCTATATAAATAAAGTTTGATTTGAATATTGCTTTTCTTAAAAATGAAGAAAATTACTTCTGAATAAAATTCGTACAGTAAAATTCTCAGAAATATTTGAGTTTGTAACATCAAAACAGCTTATTGTACGGAAATATTTTTATTTTAAAATTCAAATATTAAAATTAATAGTTAATCTTGACAGTTGATTTCAGTAATCTTTCATTGATGAATTCTACATTGAAAAAACTTAGTTTTACGCAATTTTTCAGTTTATCACTTGGAGGTTTTTAAGACTATTAAGTGATTGGATTGAGCTTTGAAATTGGTAAACATACAAATAAATACTCTTAATGAATACTGACAATCATTCTAATAAAAACTATTTAGGAATAAATATAAACATAGTTCTATTTACTGTAACTAAATTTCATAAATCATTGCTTTAAAATTTCATTGAAAGTCAATTGCATAGTTCAAAGAAACTTAACGCAAAATATTCATTAATTCAAACATTAATTCGAATTATTTATTCTGACACAATCATATCATACCAATCACAGCTAAAAATTATCAGAATAGGATTAGATTTTATTTTACCAATTTTACAAATATAATGAAAATTCACAAATTTTCATTATCTTATTAGAGCATGAACTGTTCGGATATTATTGAAGAAACATTACAAATTTATTACTAAATCCTAAGCTTTAATAAATCTTTTTTCATCCATAATGAAATAGTGAGTTCACATGGCATAATTTAAATTAAAATTTTAATGAAAAATTCAAAATTAAGAATCTAATTATTTTATAGCTCAATTATCTCTAAGATTCAGTTAACATTTCATAAGAATTTGTTTTGATTGCTGATTGAAATGCTGATTTAATAATTTTCAAGTTAAATAATTCTGTAACAAAAAATTTTATAAATAAATTTCAAGATAAAAGAAAATTCTACTTTTATTTAAAAAAGTTAAAAGGATTTCTGTCATTGATTTAGTTTCAAAGAGCACGTGGAAAATTTTTTTTATAAATTTCAACTTGAGATTATTTTCATACAGCCGTATGATGTACTTCAATTTAGAAGTTTTTGAACGTGACTAAATGGAGGTTTTTCACTATTTCAAAGTGAAAATCATTTTAAATTCCTTTATTAGTGTTCATTTATTACTATCCTCTTGTATAATCATTAATAATATTATTAAAATTTATTATTATATGACCCTTTATCAGTGCTTATTAGTTGACTAATTCAGAAGTATTTCACAGGATATTTTCCTAAATACAATCCGTAATTTTCTACACATTTAAATTAAGAATGAAATCAGAAAATGAATATTTATTCTTTCGCCCACAAAAATTTCAATTTACAAATCATGCCAGAATCTTAACACAATTTTTAATTATTATAATATACAATATAATAAAAACTTCCAGTTTAATAATCTTTAATGCATTTTACTGCAAAACTAAGTCAAACTGCACGTTTTCTAATTTTTAAAAATTTATGTTTAAAGAAATTAACAAAATTTGAAATTTCAAGTTCTCAAATGAAACTATTACATTAATTTCGATTTTGTTCAACGAAATCCATATGTAAATTTTTCATTTTATTTGATTACATTGAAATATCGAGAACAATTCTATGAGTTTTCCTTTAATTAAAAATGCATTTTGAGGCTGTTGTAATGCAGAACTTACTAATTTTAAGAAAATTATAAAAAAGTGCCAGTTTAAGAAAAAAGCTCCATAATTTTAAATTTAAACAAAGTGAAATTAAAATAAATTGGTTCCAAAAATGTACATTTATTAGTTTCAGTAAAAAATTGCTTTATTCATTAATAAAAAGTATTTGAAAGTGAAAGTTTTTTTTAAAACTGCCTTAGAAAAACTGCATAAATATTTTATGAACATGGTAAAGCTTTTTGAAAATCAATAATCAAAATGTAACCAAAACTCAAAATAAATTTGAAGTTTTGATTTTGTCACAATCATACTCATCAGTTAAACATTGATATGTACGACCATACGGCTGTATAGACATTTAATTTAACTTAGAATTTTTTAAAGCAAAGTACAGGTTTCTTCACTGTTTTAACCGTTTAAGTGCGGCGAAGCGCTATCGCGCTTCGCTTGTTATGCGCCATAGAGCTTCTCTTGTTTTGTTCATTAAATTACTACACATTTCATTCCGCACTTTAAGCATATATATATATATATATATATATATATATATATATATAAGAAAACTCTTCAGAACTCAAACAGTTCTAAGGTAAAAAGATTTTTAATTCCTTTATAGGTGTATATTAATTGACTAATTCAGAAATATTCACAGGATATTTTCCTTAGTACAATCCCTAGTTTTCTACCGCAAGTTTAAATTAAGAAACTAGAAGATTGATATTTAATTTCTCACGTGAAAAAATTTCAATTCTTCACAAATCATGTCAATCTTTACACAATGTAAGTCTTATAGTAATAGTTTCATATTCTTTCATGCATTAATGAATAATTTTACGGAAAAACAAAATCATACTGCACATTATCTAATTTCTAATAATTTAATATGTTTATAGATAGTTCACAGAATGTTTAACAAAACTTGAAATATTTCCGATTTTTTTCAAATGAAACCATTGCATAAACCAACTTCGATTCTGTTTCAAAAATCTGTTAGTAAATATTTCATTTTATTTGATTAACAATTGAAATAATATCGAACATTGCTATGAATTCTCTTGTAGCTAAAAATGCATTTCAAAACTAATGATATTCTTGAAATTAGCAAGCTCGGAATTACAAGAATGAGTAATTTTTACCTTATTGGCAAAATCTAAATGTAAACTATTGTCTATGTTGATGATCAATCACTAAAACCCTGGTTTTTTTTTTTTTTTTTTTTTTTTTTTTAAAGAAAATATTTTATTTTTAACGACTTTGTAAAATGATTCTGAAAGTATTTATCAGTGTTAAAATCAAATTAATTACTTAGCATTAAGTTCAAATTATACCTAAAATTCCGAAAATTTTAAATATTGTTTCCTAAAGAATTAGATTATTCTAAAAAAGCTCTTACACATTAATTTTAAAATCTCTGAAGCTTGAAATATTTGGACATGATCCTATTACGTTTGAAATAATTAAACGTATTCAGTAAATAACAATCTATTAGTATATATTTTGATTTGAAGATTAAACTACTTTTCTTAAAAAAAATAAAGAAAATATCTTTTGAAATAATTCTTATAATAAAGTTTTCAGAAATATTTGAGTTTATAGCATCAAAAAGTTGTATGAAAATAAATTCTCATTTTAAACTTCAAATATCAAAATTATGAAACATCTTGACAGAATTAATTCTGGTAAAATTTGATCTTTCGTTGATTAAATCCATATTCGAAAAAAATTTGTTTTAAGCAATTTCAGCTTCTCGCTTGGATTTTTAAGACTTCAACTTTTATTTTTGCAATGAGCTTTAAATTTAATGACTGAAATCTATGAAGATACAAATAAATACTCATAGCCGAGTAATACTCACAATTATTCCATAAAATTAAGAATATATAGAAATAAATATAAACATGTAGTTTTATTTTAAACAGTTAACTAAAATAAATAAAACTACATAAGTTTTATAAATCACTGCTTTCAAAATTTGATTGGAAATAAATTCCCAAACATAAATTTCAAATTTTGATTCTGTTACAATGTTACCCATCACAAGTGAAAATTAAAAGTAAAGAATAAGACTAGATTTTATTTTAATCAATTTTACATACACAAAATAATATTCAAAGACTCACAAATTTTCAAAGAGCAAGAAGTTTCAAGATATTGAAAAAACATTCCAGAAATATAAAATCCTTAGCTTTAAATATCTTTTTCATCACTTTTTAAATGGTAAATTCCATTGGCTTAACTTAGAATTTTAACGTAATGTTCAAAATTATAATAATTTGGTTATTTTACAGCTCATTTTGCACCTCTTATTCAAGTAATATTTCATAAAAATTTTGATGTCTAGAAAATAACAAATGACAATTTTAATAATACATTTAATAATTTAATATAATTTTAATAATAATTATTTTAATAAAACAAAATTATGCACATTTATGAATGCAAGTATAACTTTAATTCATAAAGGTAATAATAGAGTAATTCATAAAGGTGTATATTTTTGCAATATATATAAATATATTTACAAGGTAAAATATATATCTATCAGTTATTTTTTCGATTGTCAACAGCAATTTAGATCAATATCTTAATATATAATTCAGTTTTCAATATCAGATATAAAAAATAGCAGAAAGAAACCAGAAAAATTAGTTTAGAAAATTTAAAAATGTATTCTTTTAAGATTCTGACACAAAAGAATTCTAAATTGAAAATTTACACAAGTGACAAATTATAGCAAGCTTCATACAAATACATTAGAGTAAACAATTCCAAAAATTTGAATTTTAAGTGACTAAACATATTAAAAAGAGCATTATCATTAAAAATTAACGGCAAAAAGCATTAAATATTTATTGCTAATGCAGCAGTTACTTTTCAACATAATTTCTGTTTCTAAAAATTAAATAGATACTTATCGGGCAAGTTTCTGCGTTAAAAATATGTGAATTAGTACAATTTAAAATTCATCTAAGATTCATGAAGACAACTTTCAAATTTTAATCTTTAATGAGGAATTCAAGAAAAATTGAACTTACTTTATTTATAGAAATGCAAAATTAAATTTGAATTGTGAAAATTAAATTTGACAACTTGTCAGTTAAATATAAAATTAAAATAAATTTAAAAAATAAACATTTAACTATCTCATTAAATGCTTCACAACTTGTTAAACAAAAATTTTTTTAAATATTTAAAACATAAATAAAGAGTCTAATAACAAGTTTCTCAATAACCAAAGGCCAATATCAATGCAGCACAAATACGAAAATTATCAATGCCTTATGTTTGTTAATAAAAAAGATAACTTCTTTATATAAACTACTTAATCATTGCGTTGAGAGGCTCTAAGGCAATTGATTGGATAAAAATCTGTTCGATAGCGCATGCGCGGAATTTGATTAACCAGAGTAACTCAGCTGCCAGCAGTTGAAGAGTAAGTGTACTTGTATTATTGAAATGGAGAGGAAGTTCAAAAAAAGTCAAGTCAAAATGATTATCAAGTTCATTTGGGTTTGTAATTATCCTCTTACATTTTTTAGAAAAGGTCATCATCAACCATATAGTATAAATTATTTATAATATAATTCAGAAATATTTTCGTGATTTTTTTTAAATCCGAATTCATTTACGCATAAGCTGTTACCTCTTCTATCATACAATGCACGGCAGAATTTCATAAACATAAATGATTAATTAATTAATATAAAGAATGCTAAAAACATTTTTGCAGAACATGTTTCAATATATGCAATGTAATTTTCCCGATGAAATGATACTAATTTGATTTCAGTTACTATTGAAAATAGGAGGTGGTTGTTTTGTTTCGATTTTCCCCTTGCATATCTGTTGATATAGAGGTTTTAGTATTTTCTCTTTGAGATAAGTTGATGGATCCGGTTATCAATGGCAAATTCGTCTAAAATACGATCTGTGGTTGATGTCTCACAGTTTTTGGCTGCTTGGCTGTCACAGAAGAGCACAAATTATATTAAGATCATTAATATTCCAAAGTTTTTCACAGTTATTCAATGCAATTTTTATCTTTTTTTTTTAAACTGAAGCTGCATAAAATACTATTAACATATAATTATTCATAAATGTATTGTTAAATCTGCAGTTAAATATAAATTTGTTTTTATACATTTCATATATTAGGATAATATTTTCGTATACAAAATAAATCACTCATAGAAACTACTTAATTGATATTTTTTGGGCCCACATTCCTAAATCTTGTCCAAAACGGATCCTATGAGAAATAGGTAAAATATTTCTCAGAAGCACACACACAATGTTTTCAAGAGACTTCGGATGGCAGATCCAGCTGGGGATAGAATCTGGATCAGTCGTTGGGAAACCATGGACCACATGTTTTCTACAGTCGGTCGAAAAACTGTACGTGCACCCTTTCCATCACATCGGATCTTTGAAATTAAATAAATTTACGTTTACATTAAATCTGAGCGGTATCTCGTATAGTGTGAAATGTAGCGAAAACAATTTCAAATTATGACTTACATGGGAAATCTCACAAGCACGCACTTTAAGACAGGCTGTCTTGTCAATCTCAAATCCGTTGTCCGTCCATCTGACAAGGTTAGCCTTGTTAAGAAAGGTCATGTCATATGAAATTTACCGCGCGCGAAAACAATTTCAAATTTTCATTTATTTGGGAAATCTCACTGGCACGCACTATTTTACGGGCATCCTGACAAGCTGAAATTCGTTGTCATTTGACCAGATTGACTTGCTCATAAAAGCTAAAGTAAGAAAATTGGATTTATATTTCATTTTTCATGTTTTACTTTTCATATTTCCTATTCCATTTATTGGGTTTATAAAGCGCCGTTCGAGCTTCATTTTCTCAGGTGAATTAACGAAAGCTCAGACAGAAAAAGCACGATAAATATGAGATAAGGAGTCTTTAAAACAACTTGTTTCTTTGATGGCAAAGATTTACTTTTAGAACGTTTATGTGTCAAGTTCATGAACATCCCATGTAATTTTGCCTGGACCAAGAATGGTACTTGTGATCAGTTTCAAATCTTCTGTTGATCAGAGAGACTTAATATTATTAAAATTTTATATTATTAGAAACATCAATCTCAATTTCATATAATAGCAAAAGTAAGTAGTGCAGTTATTCGAAATTCTTAATATAGAGTGATTTAATGTAGAAATAAAATTTGAATTTACGATAATTTTTTTGTATAAATTTGAGTTTATTTTATAAATATATTTTATTTAACTTAAAAGATTTTGAAGCAAACAAAGTACAGGTTTCTTCACTGTTTTAAAGTGAAAAGAGTTTTAAATTCCTTTATAGGTATATAGTAATTGACTAATTCAGAAGTATTCTCAGGATAATTTCCTCAGTACAATCCCTAGTTTTTCTATTGCAAATTTAAATTTAAGAAAAAACTAGAAGATTAATATTTAATTTCTCGCGTACAAGAATTTCTATTCTTCACAAATCATGTTAAAATATGTACGCAATATAAGTTTCCAGTAATACCAGCTTTATATTCTTTCACACATTAATGAATAATTTACAGTAATACCCTAGAACTCCATATAGGTATAGATTTTAGTGGATTATTGATTAACTTTAAAATTATTATTCAGTAGCAAAAACAACCAAATCATCTCATGTTCAGTAGGATAAAAACTTAAAATTTACGGTCCATCTTCTGGGATGAAAGCTGCCATGTTTACTAATTTGCGGTTTTTTTCTTCCTTTTAAAAAAAAGCATTATATCTTTGATAACGTTGTCACATATTTCAAAGTCCCGATGCGGCATTGACAGACTAATAATGAGACAGAAACAATGTAAATTATGGCAATGGAGCACAGATACTTACATAAAAATAAAAAAACAGTATTTCACGAAAATTATATTAAATGCAAAAAGGGCTCATTGAGACCTACTGGTAGAACAGTGGTCTTCGAACAATAAGGTTATGGGTTCGGTTTTATGCTCTGATGGAAAATGGGAGATGAATCTTGTGATTCTGTCTTCGGACTGCATGTTTGTTGGCGTGGGTGCTTGAAAGTTTTTCGAGTTTCCTCCGTGACCTCACATGAATACGACCCATTACCTATGACAAGTCCTTTAAGAAGTCAATTTATAAATTGATATTAAAATACATTTCAATGGACTTGTTAAACACGAATACAAAATACAAATCAAATATTTATGTAAAGAGAATTTTGTTTTCATTATAAATAAAGTAGTAGTTAGAAACTTGTCTATGGGACCATATTGTTGTTGTTTGAGCAGCATGTGCTTTGCTGACTAATAGAATTCAACTAATGCTGAATTGGGTTCTACTTGTCTGATTGAAGCAGCCGAGTGAGAGTCTTCGCAATTTAGAAGCAGGGACCAAGCAGAAGACTCCTCAATACTTGGCTTGCCACCTCCAGAGGTATCGTTTCACGTTGAGGACATTGCGACTACGACATTTTTAATGTGCACCAGACTCCAGTAACAAAATTAACGGATTGGTCTGGATTCGAGCTCACTACCTTCTGATTACAAGAACGAACATCCTAACCAACCAAGCCACTTCTATGCGATCACGTTAAGGATCAGCCATTAACTCGTAAAACGAGTGGTCGTAAAATAGAGGTTCGTGAAAACGAGCATCTACTGTATGAATGTTGAGCGTAACTCAGAAAGCGGGACAACAAAGGTTGAAACTAAATGCAACAGTAAAAGCAAGTTTTCAACATCTCATCTTGTTTGTTTTTTGTTGACTTACACGTGAGACCTTATTTTGAGTTCAAAACAACGTTTTGTACAAAGTTAGGTAAAAGATAAATATCAAAAATAGTTTTTAAAAAATGCAGTTATTTTCGCCAAATGAAACTTAGCAGAAAACCTGTGCACACGTTTTCCCTTATAAGCTAAGGTGTGACCTGCTACTCTCCAACGCAGTTACATAGATCTTCGCAATCAAATTTTCATTAGAAAACGAATAAATTCACCTTCAATTCACCTGGAATCGAAAGCCGTTTTCAGAAAAGCTTCCAATTCGAGATGGGACGTATCGATTTAAGAAACAAACAAGTTTTAGATAAAATTTTTGGGCTACATAATATAATTTTATCTTTCTCTAATCAAATACGAAATAAATTTGAATTATTTCAGAAAAAGTCGTTTAGAAATATAAACATTTCTAAAGTTTTAAAAAACTTTTTTTTTCTAATGACGGGGCACACTGATCACGTCACTCACAACAGATTCTCATTACCCGGTAGACAACTGAGAATCACCTCACCCCACCAGAAACCAGTTTACATTCACCCATCGTCTCAGAAGGAAAGAGGACAGAGTTACAGAGAGAGTGAAAGGTAACATCCATGCCCGAACCGGGATTCGAACCTGGGACAAACAGCCCAGAAGTCAGGAAAGCTTACCACTCAGCCATTGGCCGGCATTTTAAATAACTTTAAATAATATTTAAATATATTTTGAAGGTTTATAAAAGATAAGAAAAAAAAAAATATATACCATAACGTATGTAATGGAAGGTCATATTCTAATTCGTATAATATATGAAAACATTTATAAAAACTAAAAAAGAATATATATATGTTACTATACCATTTAATATATTATAATTATATTCTCTTTTTATGGGCAAATCTACGTATCATGAAAAGAAAGAAAAATGTAGTTCTTAGAAATTATTTTAAAAATTTGATATAATGGAAACATGTGACTTAACGACGAAGAAAAAGTATTTAAAAATGTTTAAAAATTAAAACATGGCAATGACCCAAATGAAACTAAGAATTAGCAAATCTTTTTTAATTAAACTAGAAACAATAAATAATGCATAGATAAATGCATTTTGATATTTTTTTGCTTAACATCGCAAAAAGTTTTGGATTTTCAGTCTGTACGGAAATGGATCTATTTGTGTAACTTTTTTACCTTTTATTTAGACAGTAACTCATATAAAAGGAATTTCTTTGTGATAATATTTTTTCCAACATATCTTAGTATTTTTTTTAATAAAATTATGTTACTGTATAAATTTAACTCAATAAAATTAATTAACTGCACTTAGAATGTTTCATTGAATTTGTATAAAAATCATTGTTTCGCAGCAAATAGACAACCTTACATCTAAAACATAAATTTCATAATTTAAATAAAATTATTTTTTAGTATATAAATTAATAACAACTTTCTTACATTTTGATATAGAATACATTTTAATAAGATTTTAAAAAACCCTAGAAACTAAATTGTAAATATCACTAGAATATGTAAAATTCATTTTCAAAAGGGTTTTTTCTTAGAGATATTGAATTTATAGCATAATTTTAAATAATGTAACTATATTTATTGAAAGAAAATTTAAAAAAATCTGAATATAAAATATCTACAACTTTTCGTGGGACACACTTGAAAACATTATCACGTGAAATGTCATATTTAAAAATCATTTAAATCGCAATAAACGAAGTACAAAAAATTAAAAATTATTGTTAAAATCTAATTCATTTTTATAAATGATAACTGTAATTAATTTATTTAATTCTGTTACATGTTTTAAAACTTTCGTTTATAAGCAAATATTCAACTTAAAATATACGGTTTTCGGATAGTACTAGTTTTCTAAATCATAATAATTTTATTCATTTGACACAACAAATTATCGTATGAGTCAAAATGCTCTGCATCAGGTATTAAGTGTTAAATGATAAACCCTTTTGAAATGAAAACCTTAAGATTTATATAAACTAAAATAAAAGTACGCTTTTAAAAATTAATTGCAAATGAAAATGATAGCTTAGCCATTAATGAAAACTATCATTTTCATTTGCAATTAAATCAAGAAAAGTTGCAAGAATAAATAAAATCATCTTTAATTAACGATTTAAAAAAAAGTCTTTTTAAAAAAGTAATATTCTACC